>JAZGLO010006660.1:865000-1055000 GCA_036873155.1 Biomphalaria sudanica
TTTCTTCAGTATCATGCTATTATGTCGCGGTCTTTGATAAATCCAACATTGTTTTCCCGCCTTTTTCTAATACAAGTCAAGCATTGTAGTCTTTAATAAAAGGAGTATAGTATAGAATGAGTGTTTTTGTTCTTCGGCTTGGGCTCTGAACCCTGTATCTTTTGTTATGACACTTGGGCCCGGAATCTGTCTGCTCCTTCAATAATAACATGAACATGAGGAACGCAGGATAGGAAGAAAAAGCACCACGCACACATACAAACACCTAGCGTGTGTTGCCCCCCTTAATCAAACACTTCACGGAATATTCGGAATTCTAATTTCTCATTGCGCAGACATTCAACAGAGCACTTCAAAATGACGGTAGCGAGTTGTCTTTTCTTGTTGTGTTTGGTTTATTACTTCCCCTGAACAAAGGAGTTTGTGTAAGTTGTTTAGAATAAAAGGTCAAAGACTTAGAAAAACGCAGTTTTTTTATATATTTTTTATGTCATTTGGAGCACACCACAACACGTTCTTCTATTTTAAAAAACGACCTTTTTACAAAGCTTATATGAACTCACTCTGTCTGTCTGTCAAAAAGTGTGTACACGTTTTTTCTCCAAACATTCATTCTAGGATCAAGCTGAAATTTTGCACAATTATTTCTTTTACCGTTCGATTGTCAAAGAGCTGAGCCGAAGGCTCTTCGAGTTCTAGGTTTGAAAAAAAAAACCAACCTGTTTGAGCAACAGTAAAAAAAAAAACAACCTGTTTGAACAACTGTTCTGTCTGGAAGAGATCCAAATCAATGCCTATGGAAAGCATTGCTATTTCCGATATATCTGGCACTCCGGGCGCATGGGCTAGAATGCATGGCCGAAGGCCGAGTACACCGGGAACTTCCGCCATTTCCCTATGTCATACCAAGCTAGCCGTGCAGGACTCGCCATTATGTAACGGTCCCTTGAGGAACGGCTCATTGATGATCGACAGGGTTGTGGGAGCTCTCTTTGAACTCCGCTCCGTGCAATGGGACCGCTCTCGCGTTCCCTTGGACACTCCCACTGGAGTTTTGTTTTGCTATTCATTTAGCCTAACCACTTCCTCAAATGGTCGTTTCAACCCGAGTGCCACGTTGAGGCAGAATAGCGTATTCGGGATTTCTTTTACCTGACAAACACAATAGTAAATGTAAAAAAATAAACAAAAACCAAATAGTTAATAAATTTTTGGTAATTAATTATTTTGTTTGGTATCTCGAACAAGGTAAAGAAATTGTACTTGACTGAAGTTGTGGTATAATATGAATTTGTCCCCTTTATGGTCTAAGGCTTAGCAAACACAAACATGAAATAGAAACAAATATATAACAATTCAATCTTACATGTTTATACGCTCTTCACTAGCAGAGTGGTTACCGTGTTGGCTTAAAAAGCCTTAGAAGGCTTTAACCCACGAGTTTGATTTCAGGTCGTTTACTTTTACTAAAATAAATACCTTTAAAAAATGATCACCTAGATGCCACGTTCTTTCTCCCCTCCACCCCTTTTTTCCAACTGATAGGAGGAGTCCAGGCAAGTGATAGGAGGAGTCCAGGCAAGTGATAGGAGGAGTCCAGGCAAGTGATAGGAGGAGTCCAGGCAAATGATAGGAGGAGTCCAGGCAAGTGATAGGAGGAGTCCAGGCAAGTGATAGGAGGTCCAGGCAAGTGATAGGAGGAGTCCAGGCAAATGATAGGAGGAGTCCAGGCAAGTGATAGGAGGAGTCCAGGCAAGTGATAGGAGGAGTCCAGGCAAGTGATAGGAGGAGTCCAGGCAAGTGATAGGAGGAGTCCAGGCAAATGATAGGAGGAGTCCAGGCAAGTGATAGGAGGAGTCCAGGCAAGTGATAGGAGAAGTCCAGGCAAGTGATAGGAGGAGTCCAGGCAAGTGATAGGAGGAGTCCAGGCAAGTGATAGGAGGAGTCCAGGCAAGTGATAGGAGGAGTCCAGGCAAATGATAGGAGGAGTCCAGGCAAGTGATAGGAGGAGTCCAGGCAAGTGATAGGAGGTCCAGGCAAGTGATAGGAGGAGTCCAGGCAAATGATAGGAGGAGTCCAGGCAAGTGATAGGAGGAGTCCAGGCAAGTGATAGGAGGAGTCCAGGCAAGTGATAGGAGGAGTCCAGGCAAGTGATAGGAGGAGTCCAGGCAAATGATAGGAGGAGTCCAGGCAAGTGATAGGAGTCCAGGCAAGTGATAGGAGTCCAGGCAAGTGATAGGAGTCCAGGCAAGTGATAGGAGTCCAGGCAAGTGATAGGACCGTAGTGTATTTAGAAAGCTAAAAGCATGAAATTGCGCTTTACAAAAACAATTGGTAAAAATATTTCTAATCGTTAGTCTAGATCTATTACAAATTTAATTGCATGACTGATCCAAACTAATTGATACACTTGACATAAGCTTTGTTGTTGTTTTTTCTTAAAGTATTTTTATATGTAGTATTTTCCTTGTTTTAAAGTGTTACGATTCAGAACTGCAGACTGTTACGTTCAAAGTTGCCTCCTTTGTTAAAAGTGCTGAGAATATTTGTGAAAAGTCTTTAAAAAGTATCTTTTTGTTTTCGGACAATTTTCGAGATCATATCTTCTACACACATGCATTTAATTTTTGGCTGCCCAAACGATATGACTAAATTATGCAATTTTTCCGAATCTTGGTTAATCATGGTACATCATTCTTAATAACAAATACAGAAAAAGAAAACGGTATCCATAGAGACAAAATAACAAACACACAAAAAATAGACATAATTTCGGCAAACCGCTCTTGATTTGCGTCGGACATGATTAGGGACGCTTGCAGCAGGAGCTGTTTAGAAGGACGCCTAGTAATAAGAAAAAATACAAGATTTCTCTGCGGAGGGAGGGCGAGAGGCTGGTGGAATAACAAATCCTAAATAAATAAATGCTAATGAATAGGGCGCAAATATACAAGCAAGAAGCCAAGTAGAGTGCAGACTTAAGAGTACAGTCTCTTAGGGTGCAATCACGCCCTTGTTGTAAGAAGTACGCCCCATTAAGGTGCAGTTACGCCATGATCTTAAACAGTAGCAACAAGACCATGTGGGTATACTAATATTTATATTTGGGAACGAGAGCAAGGCAGTGATGGCTTCTTGGTCGTGCCGTTAGCTCTTCATAGTGTCGTCCCGGTGGTCTAGACTAGAGCTTGCCGGGAATCAGGGACAGAATTCAAAGTATACATAGTCATTAAAATCACTAAAATAATAATCACGATGGATGCTCTAGGCTAAAAATATATAATTATAAATTATGACAAAACAATACAAGTTTTGAAAGGAGTCGCAGTGGCTGAGTAGTAAAGCGCTTGACTTCCAAACTGGGGGTATCGGATTCGAATCCTGGTGAAGACATCACAGATGAGGACTGGGACTTTAGGGCACCTTACCTGACATAAGTTATGAAAAAAAAAGGTGGTTGGTCGTTGTGCTGGCCACATGAAATCCACATTTCCCTTGGCCACAAAAACAGATGTACATATCAACTGCCCTATAGATCGCAAGGTCTGAAAGAGGAACTTGACCTGACGTTACTACACAAACTGCCTAAATTCCTTGTCGCCAAGATCCAAGTTCAGGTCAACAAACAGTCCAACTCTGGCGATGTTTTAGTTTCATTTTGACCAACCCTCGGACTTGTGATGGTCTAAACTTAGCTGCACCACAAACTTGCTGCGTTTTCGAAAACAACAGTGCAATAAAACAACTTCTTGATCATGTGATGGTCTAAACTTAGCTGCACCACAAACTTGCTGCGTTTTCGAAAACAACAGAGCAATAAAACAACTTCCTGATCACGTGATGGTCTAAACTTAGCTGCAACACAAACTTGCTGCGTTTTCGAAAACAACAGTGCAATAAAACAACTTCCTGATCAAGTGATGGTCTAAACTTAGCTGCAACACAAACTTGCTGCGTTTTCGAAAACAACAGTGCAATACAACAACTTCCTGATCACGTGATGGTCTCTGTGCTAGTTCGATATTGTTGTGAAGAAAAATCCTGGAATAAAAAAAGATAACTTGAACTAAAAAGACATTGAACATAATAAGCAATACAGCATTCAACGCAGTTCATCAAAGCACAATTACAGGAACCAATTGCGTCACATTTTAAGCATAAAGCACAACAAGACCTATTTTTTTTTTTACAAAGCTTATATCAAGTGGATCTATGTGCGAGTTGTGGTTAATATATTTCTACAGTACCTTGATAATAATCCTAGATTCTTGGGTATACTGTAAGGTGAATTACATATGCGAGCTCTTTTGTTGAAAGTGTGTCTTTTATGACTACATCTCTTTAGCGTGAAAGTTTAATTGTAATCTATTTGATATCAATATTTTTAGTTTCTTGAAAACTACCCATGCCATGTTCATTTTGTAATACTCCTTAAGATTTCCTTGTCGCCGTGTCAAATATCACAAGTTACATCACACATGACATAAGAACACAATACACACTTTATCATAAATGACATCTAAATACATCAGACGTGACATC
Organism: Biomphalaria sudanica; assembly: GCA_036873155.1. Classification (NCBI taxonomy): domain Eukaryota; kingdom Metazoa; phylum Mollusca; class Gastropoda; family Planorbidae; genus Biomphalaria; species Biomphalaria sudanica. Next base: position 869,543 of record JAZGLO010006660.1, read on the forward strand.
TTAAATGACAGATAATCACACGTAAAATAAATGACATCTAGATACATCACACGTGAAATAAACGACATCTAGGTACACCACATGTGAAATAAATGCAATCTAGGTACACAACATGTGAAATAAATGCAATCTAGGTACACCTTATGTGCACTAAATGCAATCTAGATACATCACACGTGAAATAAACGACATCTAGGTACACCACATGTGAAATAAATGCAATCTAGGTACACCACATGTGAAATAAATGCAATCTATGTACACCACATGTGAAATAAATGCAATCTAGATACATCACACGTGAAATAAACGACATCTAGGTACACCACATGTGAAATAAATGCAATCTAGGTACACCACATGTGAAATAAATGCAATTTAGATACACCGCGCGTGGCATCACAAAGCACATCTAGTCACAGCAAAATATAATATATTTCAAAGACTCTTTTCTGTTTCATTATCCAACGACAAGATTGACCTTTTATGAAAATTGTGCTTGGTTCTGAACTTTAAAGTACTTACAACAAGGTGATGCGTTTGTGTTGTATGTGTGGCCTTATTTAAAATATCATAGACATAGTAATTCAATTACCTCCAATCTTTACTACAGTGCTTATAAGCAATGACATTTAAATAATAAGCTTAGGAAAATGTCAATTATAAATACAACGACGAATAAAAAAAATAAAGTTTTGGGGTGGAGAGTAGGCGATCGGTGAACTTAACCCTAACCCTGACTTGAACTAAAATTAGCATGACCTATGACCTATCTAGATATATGTAACCGTAAAGCATTGTGGTTAAAGCTGGTCATGCGCACTACTTGTTAAATGTATTTAGGTGTTTACATAGTAGACGGAAGTACATAATCGAGCAACATGACGTCGCGCTGTGAAAACTTGCGCCAAAAAAATGGCAGAGGACAAGAGAACAGCGCTGGCAGAAGAAAAGCGTCAGAGAAAAAGAAAACAAGACCTTGACTCAAACTCCAGCTGGAATAACCTGCCCAATGGGGAGCCGAACATTGCGCTAGGTATCGCACCGGCCACATGAGGAGGCACAAAACCCCAGTGGAAGGCCCTCAACCCCATGGATGACAGATGTGGTCATCGTAGAATGACAATGTACTACAATTTAAGTTTACTTCAATTGTAGTGTATTGAAGTCTTTGCATGTAACTGCTACAAGCTTTTGTTCATCACAATGTTCGAAGTTGATAGCGTCGTTTTCATTGGCGCAGCCTCAAATTAGCAGCGCTGTCAATTTTTTTTTAGAAGCCATCCTTCCAGCATTACAATCTTCACTGAACTTTCAAAGTTGTCCAGAGTTGTCTCCCCTGGACATCGTCTACGATCAGGTTCAGTTGTACTGCAGAGGAGCAACCCAAACAAATTCTTCATATGAAAATAATAAGTCTGCATATTTGATAGACCTTGCACTTTTAAGGTCGCAGAATTCACGCGGTCGGGTCTGGGTTTCTTATTTTACCCTGCCCAATCACAACACATTTACATAACTGAATATGTCATCGACCTGACAAAATGACTTCCAAATTTGCTTTCGATTTTCGCAGTGTTTTTTTTTTTTTGTATTAATCCTATTCATGATTATATAAATGTATTGGACAAGATATAGTAAATAAATATTCAATATCAAATACTTTGTAAACATTATGTCATGACATTTCCCTTGATGTGAGTGCATTGCCTGTTTAAGACAGTTGGAAAAGAAACATGCAAAGTAGGCCAACTTTTTTAAAAATTAAAATTTATTTTCTAGAGCATCTATTTTTATACTCCAGAAGCGGGTCATTCATTTTATTTGTTACTTCCCCCTGTCTAGTTTCATTAAATTTCTAATAAGCCTAATAATAATTCACCACCCTTTCGCCTTACATATTCAATGCTAGTTATTAAAATTTTTTTTTTGGATGATGTAAAGAATATCTTTTAGAAACATTTTTTTTTACAATTTTTATTTTTTATCTTTTTTAACTCAACTTAAATATATATATATCTATATCGATAAAAATGGAGGGAACAAATAGATAAAGATACGGCTTCGATGTCTCGATGCCATTAGGGAAGGAAAGCTATGTTCACATGTTAACTGTTTACAAAAGCTAAAATGAAGTGTTTTTTTTTAAAGGTCGACAGAGTATACAGGAAATAGGGGTGTCAAATTTTGGAATTTTTTGGGGGGTGATTTAAACGTCGTTTAGTGGGACCAGACTTCTAGAGACAATGGCAGTTATTAACTTTCTTACTATCTCTCTCTCTCTCTCTCTTTCATTCTCCCACTCTCTTTCTTTAGCTCTTTCTTTCTCTCACCATTCTTTCTGTTTTTCTCTCACTGTCTCTCTCTTTTTTTTTTTCTTTCATTCTCCAACTCTCTTTAGTTCTTTCTTTCTCTCACTATTTTTCTTTCTTCTTTTCTTACTCTCTCTCTCTATTTCTCTTTTTCTCTCTCTCTCTCTCTCTCTTTCTATTACGCTATTTCAAACTCATTCTTGCATCTCTAATTTAGTTGTTTCAAGAATTGTTAAGACCTTTGTACTTAAAAAAAAAAACAGTCGAAAACGGTTAATCGCATCACATGCGGTTCCCGATTGTTTGGTCCTCCTAACAGGCTGGTCCAATTAACCAAATTCTACGATGCGAATAAGCGGCTTGTCCTCCTAACAGGGTGGTACAATTAACAGGCTGGTCCAGTTAACAGGTGGTACAATTAACCGGATTTGACTGTTATTAAATTTTAAGATGTTAAAGCAGAGAAAGTCGACTGGTGATATTGTATCTATCCATATCGAGGTCTATTCTATTGGCGGTACTAGTTAACCCACTTATTCTCCTGTCATGCCAGTCACAGTACCAAGTCTTAGGATCTACTCAGTCTCTCTTAAGTCAGACTGACGATATAATGGCGGGGACTTTGGGCAAGTCAAACTGACACGTCCATTGATCTTTTTGAGTCTCTGGACAGACGGTTGATGAACAAGGTCGAGGTCATGCAGTAGCATATAATCATAGCCATCGGTCAATGTCGATGGTCACCAGAGGTTATATCATTCACCCAGCGCCATATTTAAACTTGAAAAGGCCCTACGCTTTTATAGGTATGGGGCCCTTATGGGTCCCTTTATAAGTTGACACATTTATATGTCAGTACTAAATATTTCTTTGGGCGCCTATAGCTTATCCTGCCTAAAGTTAAATTCGGCCTTGCATGCAAATTAAAGGTGCCGCGAAAAGGCATTGAGCTTGACCTAAATGCCATATTGTAGTCAAATAATTGACTGCTTGCTTAATGGACCTTATTCACCAATCGTAAAAAAAAACATTTAGCCACGTCATAATATTGATAAAACAATAAAAAAAAATACGTATCACGTGACAGCCACTATGGATTACATACTTTGTATAGAAGATAATTATATAGAATCACGTGGCTAAATGTTGTTTGTTTACGATTGGTGAATGAGGTCCATTGACTAGTCAGGTCTCTACCCACCTTGAAATCTACACGTGTATATGCATTAGGTACTTATGTCTTTTTGTTTGGGAGAAAATGCTTTCAGGTAGGCATGGAAGAACATCCCTTATGAGGGTATGGGGAATATTGCTAACACAGACATTCTATTGGTTTTTTAAAAAAATTGTTTAGTTTCAAATCTTTACCAGTATAACGTAGGTGGACATTTTGAACGGTGTGTCCTATACAGTGAAATGTGTGGCTGAGTGGGTAAAACATCCTGGCCACCTTATGAGAGGGCCTTGAGTTCTAATCTGAGTTGGCTGAGCGTCACAAAGAAAGCAATTATGTATTGGAAACCTTCCACAAAAATAAATGGCTTTTAATATCATCCACATAAATAAATAAATTATGGCTTTTATATAGCGCTACTTTCATGCTTATAGCATGCTCAGAGCGCTATGGTCTAATCTCAGTTGTGAGACCAATGGAGGTGAGGGTATCTGGTAGTAGGTTTTCCATTCTGCCTTTAGGCAACACACCTCTGCTCGAGTCAGGTGTCGAACCTCGAGCCCCCTTCATAGGTAGCCAAGCCAAGTTCAAGAGTGCTTGGCCTCTCAACCCACCATGGAGAGAAAACTGAACACGATAACACTTCAGGCACACTGTTTTAGGTAATCCGGTTGGTCGTCTGTCATACGTTTAATTCCTAGTGAAAGATTTGTGTTGATCACTTCAGACAGTCTGCAGTGGCGTCACTAGGGTCTGTGTCACCCGGTGTGATTAGTTGCGGGTGCTCCCCCCCTCCTCCTATCAGTTCTTCCTCAAACATTCCCACACCCCTTTTTTTTTTAAAGTTATCGTTAGGACAGTCATATGAACTAATAAGAACTTCATCAAACAATGTCTGACGTCATTCCCAGTTATCCTGCAGGACGGATGCCTAGGTCAAGGCTAGGTCAAGGTAATCTACGTTTCTCTAAACTATTCAAAAATATTCAATACAAATATTTCCCTAATAAGCATTGCAATGTATTATTAACAACTCAGAGAAATGAGGCCATACATGTTGGCGTATTCTCACATCATTAGCTGGCATAGAAGAGAGCACCTGGTTGCATGCAGCCTCAGAACGAGACAGCTGGAGGTTACTTACTAAGGCCGCGGGATACAGATTTGGGACCAAAAGAAAATCCGCTGCCGAGGACAGACTCAGACGGCGAAAAGAAAATCTTAATATCGACCACCGGCGGACAATGGTTATGCTTGCCCTAGATGTGGCAAAATATGTAGGGCACAGCTGGGGCTACGTAGCCAAGCAAAATACTGCCTTCCTCATTAATCTTCGGACTCGAAGAAATGCTTAATTATTATTACATCATTTATTTTCATACTATAGGTAGCAGTAACCTAAAGGGTCTTCGTATGGATGTATCTGTACATAATACATATGCATTTGATTGTTTACAGTTTCATATAAACTACTCCCATTGTGAAATCCATGATGTAATTTATCTGAAAACTTGATATTTATGACGACAAAAAAAAATATATTGCTTATATCTAGGAGTCATTGATCCCATATTGTAAATAGCTGTATCAGGGGTTTTTAATCTAGGGTTTAATACCGTGTTTCTTTAGGGTGCTAAGCAGATTCAGCTCAAATGGAGCGAAATCTCAATTATAAACTCCTAGTCTGCATCTGGATTTGAACCCAAGCCCTCCCATAAGGTGGCCAGGATGTATGCGCCTCTCAGCCACACACGGCACTAGTTTGGATACAAAGTTCAAAATGTCTCCCTACTTTATCTTTTTTTTAATTGAGTCAATTTAGCCAAATATATTATTATTATTATTATAGCTTTTATATAGCGCTACTTTCATGCTTATAGCATGCTCAGAGCGCTTTGGTCCAATCTCATTTGTGTACCAGTTGGGGGGGGGGGAAGGGGTATCTAGGAGTTGGTAATATACGCTAACATCTTACTGTGCTTCTGATCTAAAATCTACCACATTCGGGGTCAAACGATCTTACATATCAGTATGAGGCAACATCGTTTGTTACAAGGTATTATTAACAACTGAAGCAAGGAAGCCATTTTGTTTACATGAAATGCAAAACAAAAGGAAAAGAAAAAAGGTCTGTGCTGATTAAGTTTTCCCATCATGTCCGACTTTTGTAATATGATCCGACGAAAGAAAACATTAGTTCTGAAAACATATTATATTCATTTTTGGGCACAAAAAAAAGGTTTTTAACTTTATGTTTATTTATAATTAAGGTCACGAAACATTAGAAAATGGTCAGTGTTTATCTGTAATGTTTTGGAGCATTGACCTCCAGAGTGACCTAGATCTGCAGTGTTTTTACGAAGCGTATAAGCTCACTCTGTCTGTCTGTCTGTCTGTCTGGTGAAAAGTTTGAACATGCTTTTCCTCCCACTTCCCATTCTCGGATCAGGGTTGAAACTTTGCACAATTATTCATGGTGCCTAGCTAAACATGAATCAATCGAAATATTACACGATTCATTAATTAATTGTAAGGGATTATTTATTTTGTTTAATATCGAAAAAAGGGAATAAATACTACTTAATGTGAAATGTGTATGTATATATGGACATAATCCCCTTATTACCTTTTGCCATGTTATATCTCTCACTTCCCATTCTCGGATCAATTAGTAATTGTGCATAATTATTCATAGACGATGACCATACAGATATCAATCCAAAAAATTGACACATTTTTTACTTAGTTTATATTAATTATTTTTGTTTTATATAGCAGAAAGGTAACTCTTGCTATCTTCACATACATGACAGCAATCAGCGGTTCTTTTCCTAAAAAAAAGATATTTTTTTTTAACGTTTTTTTTTCTTTTGCTTTTTTTTTAAATAATAAAACTGCAGACTCTGGAATGATTGTCAGCCAATCTGGCACTTCACTTTTTTTATAATAGAAAATGCTTGTTTAGTAAAAATGTTTTACATGTTTCGGGTATTCCTTCAGAGTTAAGATAATTTACTTCGTAGTCCAAACCTCCCGCAGGACGACGGGGGACGGGAGAGGGTAGGGTTGAAATGAGCCCGGGACCTTGACACGTCCAAACGACAGTCCAGCGCGCAAACCAGGCAGTCATCCTAAAATATATGTATATAATCCGGATCAGTAGAAACATTCAGAGAAATAGTATTATCCTAATTAGTAGAATCTTCTCGATTAATATAACTATTCTATTTTGTGGAATCAACCTGATTTGTAGAATTTTCTTATTCTCTAGAATTCTTTGTTAAATTCCCTTTACGCATTTCTTAATGATATGCTTCCGTTCTCAAAAGTTAGAATACTCTCAGGCTGTAATTGCAGAAAGGAATAGGTCAAGGGTGAGGTCATTAAAAATAAATGATGGGTCATTAAAATAACCTAAGTCTTAATAGCCTCGGTCTTAACAGCCGCATTCTAAACAGCCGCATTCTTAACAGCCCCCAGTCTTTCCGATTGAGAAGACGCCATTCTACCAAACCATTACAATTTTATTATTTTTTTGAGCCAATGGTAAGAACACTTCGCGACATCGTTGACCGGAAACCGGTTTAAGCCAGGCGCCGCAAGACTCTGTTGACCCGCTGAACTAGATTTCCTCCCTTGGATTTATTTTTAGTTTCACATTTTTTTTAGGGGGAGGGGAGGCTATTTTGTTTTGTAAAGATGTCAGAGCAATTGTGTTCCAACGATGTCAGATCAAGTAGAAAGGCCATTAGTAGATTTTCTCATTGCTCAGGAAAAAATTCAGTGCATGTCCAGGGTCGAGGTGTGTGTCGCCAATGTAATATGTCTATTCTGGGTCTATACTGGGTCTGTAGAGTTTGGGGTGATCAGAATATTGCTTGAGTATGTTGCAGTGTTACTCTATAATGCAGTCACATCTTCAACGTTAGAGTGACTGAGACTAGACCGATCCCGTTGTAAACTAAACAGAAAGAATTAAGCAATCTTCTGATCTACACAAACTGTGCAGACCCAGATTAGACATATCGAATTTTACCAATCTACCAAAACATCACCAATCTACATATACATTATCAATGTACTTACACATCACCAATCTACGTACACATTACCAATCTACTTATATAATACCAATCTATCTACACATTACTTATACACATTGTCATTCTTCTTACACATTACCAATCTACTTACGCATTACCAATCTACTTACATAATACTAATCTACCCACACATTACCAATCTACTTACACATTACCAATATACTTACATATTACCAGTCCACTTACACATTACTAGTCCACTTACACATTACCAATCTACTTACACATTACCAATATACTTACATATTATACATTACCCATCTACTTTCTTATTACCAGTCTACTTACACATTACCAATATACTTACATATTACCAGTCTACTTACACATTACCAATGTACTTACATATTATACATTACCTATCTACATACACATTACCAATCTACTTTACACATTACCAATATACTTACTGTGACCAGATGTTTAATTGGTTAAATTACTGGCTTGTTTGTTTAAGTCTAGGGGAAATTATATTAATTTATCCCGCTCACATATACAAGATTTTAACAGGCACACCGCAACTAACAGTAAGAACAGACCAATATTATAAGTTTATAAATAAATATAATTTTAATAAATGAGAGTTTACAAATAATAAATGATCAAATAAAATTATAATTAAGAAATGAAATGAAGGTGCTATTATCTAACATAACTGCTCATCATGGATTGCTAATTGGTGAGTGATTGGAAGAGAAGAGTGTTCCTATATCTGACTACTTATTTTCTTAGCTGCTAGCCCGTGGGTCGTCTTCTGGCGGTCGTAGGACTGGCACTCAGAAGGATGAGTCATCCGGCTTTGTCTTAGGACGTCGGCTCGGGATAGTCTCTGTGCTGTAGGCAAGCTGGCTCTAGGGTGAGGCCGCTGCCCGTTTAGCAGTAGAGAGGGTTGGTGCTGCAGACTAAATTTTTAGTGGGACGATCTCTCAGCTGTGATCTCTAGCTCGTAGAGAGCCGTACTAACTCAACACCAGTTTATCTTCTGCAGCGAAGGTTGCTCTAATCTGTCAGCATTAGGCAATAGCTATTGGGCAGTGGACAGTTTTGGCCGGGTACTGGGCAGATGATACTGGGCAGTATAAGGCACTGTTGACACTGGGCAATATGTTAAGGCCAAGGACAGTAGGCAATTCCTTCTTGCTAACAGGTCTATAATTGGGGGGGGGGGGGTATCTGGTGTGGTCTGCTCCGGTTACAGCTTTGGGTGGAGATCTGGTAGTTGTGGCAATCGGGTGTAGCAATCGTGGGTAGCAACCAGGCTGGGGATAAGACAGACAATTAGGAACCTCCTAAAGGCATCGTGCAGGGATCCCCATTTGCCTTGCAATCATTCAGATGCAGGCATTGGGATCAATCCCAATAAGGCATTTAAGACAATCATGTATAAAATCTCAAAGCACGCATATAGATCAATAATAAAAAAGATACAAGTAAGATAACCACAATAAATGTGTTATCATACGATATAGGATGATACTAGTCAAGATTCATCCATTAAATTTGATTACGACGATAAGTAATCAGTTCTAGTAAAATGGGGAATGAGCATATTATATACTAAAGGAGAAGAGGAAAATAAAATTCTAGGGCTCGAGATACAATGATAAGGGTTTGATATAATTAATCAAAATTAAACTCATCCAAGTTCACAAGTGTGTGAGACATAATAATATGTATGAGGGATATAATAGAAATGTGAAATGATTGATTTCACATGCGCTCTGTAAGTTTAGCGCACTGTGATTTAAGTTATTAGACAGTACTTAGATTCACGAAAGGTTATTGTTTACATCAATCACTAAGATACAGGAATGGATGAAACATAACAAATTAAATATAATAACTATGGCTTCAAACGTAGACAACCATAGCGGCATTAATAATACTATATGAAGATATAACATCGACATAAAATAGTACAATGTACGTACACAATAAAGTCATAATGTAATGACGGGGAACGTGGTTGTGTACTAATGTGTACTCACACATTCCTATAAGATAAAATAAGTATAGTAAAATGTTTACACTTACCCGTTTGTCCCTAATGAAACCTCACAAGTAAACTTCCTAACAGAGGAGACTGAATGAATTCTAGCGGGCCTAACTTAGAATGCTTTGGTCTCTCTCTATATATAGATGGGACTTTACGTTTAACGGTTGGGGAAGAAAGCTAGGTGATTTTCTCACATGTATCTATGTACTGGAAATGTCAGGCGTCATGTCTGATTTATGGCCTGTACCGTGAGAGTAGGGACTAAGGCGAATATGTATCTGTCTAGCCCGAGTGCAATGCTATTCTTAGAGCGGTGCGTATCCTGCGGGGGGGGGGGGGAGAAATAGGTGTGAAAAGTTATTAAGCCGCTGCGTGTAGCGCTGGTGCCGCGACCATTGTGTGCTGGTCACCTGTCCAGCGGTCAAAAATTAAAAGTTAGCCCTAGAGAAGCTAGTTAATGTTTTACGTTGAGATTCGTCCCGTGAGAAACAGTGCGAGGGGAGATAAATCCTACAAGAATTTAGTTGTGGGTGGACAAGAAAATAATTGTTTTAAGTTAAAAATAAAAGTTTCCCACAATTTGCTGGGAAAAACTCAAATGAACTTTTGCATGCAAGTTTCGTATCGTCACACTTACATATTATACATTACCTAACTACTTACACATTACCAATCTACTTACTGATTTGTAAGGTTCTAACAGTGTATAAATGCTCTGGTCACATAATTTTATTGTGATTAAATAAGAATGTAGATACAGGTTCCGAAGTGCTCTGTCTGTCTGCCCCTGATATCAAAGAACTATAAAACGAAATGATTATTCCCAACTTCTGTGTTGGTCTCTGTAGGAGAACACAGGATACTGAAGGAGTTTTTTTGTGTTCATGTTGTACTATAGTTTTGAAAGCAGCAAGAAGAGCCATCTTTTAATCACAATTATATGTCTCTTTCTGTCTCCACAATGGGATTTTGGTTATGTTATTTATTCGGTAGGCATTAGGACATCCAGGCGACAACATCAAACCTGACTGTGGCCCTCCTGTTGACGGTTGTGGACTTGTAGCGCCATACAGCTGGTAGACAACTAAACCGATGCCTGCGTATTATATTTAAACTCATTCTGAATTGAATATTTTATCGACATTGACTTTTTTTCCACCTGTAATTCTAATAATTTATGTTGATTGAACTTGCACCTCTGATTAGTTGTGACACTCGTACCCAAACATTGGGAGTATAATTGAAGTCATCACAGTATCAACACCAAGACATCATCACAGTATCAACACCAAGACGTCACCAAAATATCAACAACAAGACGTCATCACAGTATCAACAACGCGATGCCATTACACTTGTGTGTTATTGTGTTTCGAAACTCAGAAAATAAAACCTCGCCAATTCTCTTTTTACTAATAACAAAGATTTACTACTGCTGGGGTGAACAACTATATAGAAATACAGTAACCATGCATATTTCTAACCCTGCCGGACCAAGTAAAAACAATGGGCTGTTGGTCCACGAAGTCTTCTGATTCTACTACAGCGGTATCGCAACTTTTTGCTCTGGGTGTCAGATACAATTTCCTGTGAAAAAAAACAAACGAAAACATGAGGACGACCCTCAACATGGCCGGAAAAAACTCGCAAGCCGCTTCAATTTGCACCATGACCGGAAAACATCGCTTGCGGCTTCAGTTTGCCTGATGGCCGGAAAATTTTCGAATCACGGTCCAGATGTGGGTCATAGTTTGTGGCATCAAGGTTGTATTTCCATCGAGTCAAATTGGCATTGTTGATTTCTGACAGAAAGGACCACAATATATTATTTATTAATGTGTTTACGAGCCTCGGGTATTGAAATACGAAAACTCTGACACTTCCAATTATGTATATCTTTTTTTTTTAAATTTGGTATTTTATTTCGCAACATTTTTAAGACGCGTCGTGTTTTGTTGTGGATTGTTAGAATGGAATAAAATATTAAGTTTATTGAATCCCAGCAAGTGTGTGGGCGTCGCCTAGATTGGGTTACAGGATTGGGCTGCAATGAAGAACAGAAAGTTAATTGCTTCGCTAAAAGGGAAATAGAGAGTTTATTGGATAACAGGTTAAAAATAACTGTCCCATAGCAACTCTCTGTAGAGCAGGAGTTTGTTGTGGTAATTAGTAATGAGAGAAGTTCAGTAAAGTCAATCTACCTCAGGGCGTGCATTTTAAAATGACATTTTAAAACTTTATATTTAATATCAGTTTTTTTTTTTATTTTTCTAAATATATATTCTAAAAAAAAAATTAAGCTCTTCTAGCTCTCATATGTAGTCCACAATATCACCTTCACCGTTGGAGCACCACACATAATCTGTTACACGTCGTTCTCCATTCCTCTCTGTCATTTGCCTTGAATAGATTCTCTTCAACAGGCCCGTCCATTCTTTTATGTTGTCTTCCCATCGCTTTCACTGTCAGCTCCTTTTTTTTTTCTTTTTTCTGGTACTGTTCCTTGAAGGAAGGTTTTTGCCAGCCCTGAGAACCTTGTGATACGACCATAAAGATTAAATACACAATATTCTAGTTCTTATTTTTAAAAAAGTCCAGATTTGAATTAGCATTGTTTTCTAAATACAAAAAGTAAAGTGGATTTTTCTATCTATCTATCTATCTATCTATCTATCTATCTATCTATCTATCTATCTATCTATCTATCTATCTATCTATCTATCTGTCTGTCTGTCTGTCTGTCTGTCTGTCTGTCTGTCTGTCTGGCTGTCTGTCTGTCTGTCTGTCTGTCTGTCTGTCTGTCTGTCTGTCTGTCTGTCTGTCTATCTATCTATCTATCTTTCTATCTATCTATCTATCTATCTATCTATCTATCTATCTATCTATCTGTCTGTCTGTCTGTCTGTCTGTCTGTCTGTCTGTCTGTCTGTCTGTCTGTCTGTCCTGTCTGTCCTGTCTGTCCTGTCTGTCCTGTCTGTCCTGTCTGTCCTGTCAGTCTGTCTGTCTGTCTGTCTGTCTGTCTGTCTGTCTGTCTGTCTGTCTGTCTGTCTGTCTGTCTGTCTGTCTGTCTATCTATCTATCTGTCTGTCTGTCTGTCTGTCTGTCTGTCTGTCTGTCTGTCTGTCTGTCTGTCTGTCTGTCTGTCCTGTCTGTCCTGTCTGTCCTGTCTGTCCTGTCTGTCCTGTCTGTCCTGTCTGTCCTGTCTGTCTGTCTGTCTGTCTGTCTGTCTGTCTGTCTGTCTGTCTGTCTGTCTGTCTGTCTGTCTGTCTGTCTGTCTGTCTATCTATCTAACTATCTGTCTGTCTGTCTATTTATCTTTTTATATATCTGTCTGTCTGTCTGTCTGTCTATCTATCTATCTATCTATCTATCCATCAATCCATCCATCCATCCATCCATCCATCCGTCCATCCGTCCATCCGTCAATTCCTCCCTCCGTCTAACCGTCTAACCGTCTGTATGTCTGTCTGTCTTTCTGTCTTGGTCTTTCTGTCTGTCTTTCTGTCAGTCTGTCTGTCTATCTATCTATCTATCTATCTATCAACTATCTATCTATCTATCTATCTATCTGTCTGTCTGTCTGTCTGTCTGTCTATCTATCTATCTATCTATCTATCTATCTATCTATCTATCTATCTATCTATCTATCTATCTATCTAACTATCTGTCTGTCTGTCTGTCTGTCTATCTATTTATCTTTTTATATATCTGTCTGTCTGTCTATCTGTCAGCCTGTATTCTGTGACTCTGTCTATCTGTTTATAAAAAGTAAATAAATACTTAAAAATATATATGGATAGACAGAGAGTGAGTGCACGAGAGATACAGAGAGCGAGGGAGAGAGAGAGAGAAAGAAAGAGAGAGATGGAGAGAGACAAAAGCTACTAGAAAGTGTTAGAAAAAAAACATTCTAACCATTTGTTATTTTCCTAGATTATCAATCACTTTAGATGTGAGAACTAGTGACTCTCCGGAATTATCCGTACATATAATTTTGCAATCGTCCTCGCCTCCTTTATAAAATTAACTTGTACTCTGAAGAGAGTCAAAAGCTTACAAGAGTTACTGAAACGAATTATTAATAAATTACCCACTTCCTTATTCGAAAGTGGTCGCAACACACCAAAAACCATAGAACTTTTGATTACTAAACCATCAGCCCATTATCGACCTCAAAAAATAACAAGAAAAATATACAAACTACAATTTTCTTTTCAGCAAAGCTTACATTAAGTGTAATTGTATCAGTTTCTTTAAATCAGTCAGGTAATCAAATTTGTATGAGTTCTAGACTAGCAACAATAAATCTGTGCGATTAGAAATAGTTGAACCAATTGTTTTTTGTTGAGCGTGATGTCATGCTCTTTGCTTTCTCAATGCGCTATAATACCATCACTTGTCTGGACCTGTTGGGAAAAGAAGGGGGGGGGGGAGGAAGAGGTGTCTGTGTGAATGTTACCGTGGTCGCTTTTTAAATGCATAAAAAAACTTGTTCAGGGCTCAAGCCTCCTCAAGAGAACAAATTTAACTTATACCACTAAATCTGTCAAATACGATTTCTTTCCCTTGCTCGACACCAAACAAAATAATTAAATACCAAAAGTTAATTAACTTATTTATATTTTTTTCCTTTTTTTCTGGTTTAAGAAATAATTGTGCAACATTTTAACTTGATCCGTGATTGGGTGTGGGAGAAATAACGTTAACAAATCTTTTACCAGACAGACAGACAGACAGAGTGTGTCGTAAAAACATTCAAGGCCTAAGACTAAATTACATAACAACACTTCACGCCCATGCATAAGAATATGTAAGTATCACTAAAAAATACGGATTTTTTGGTAATGAAACAATCTTGAAGCCAGCCAGAGACCCTTTTTTTTTGTTCTCCATCAATAAAATAAACAACTTAAGAACACTCCGGAACCTTTTTCGTTTGACAAAATAACATGAAACGTAAAAGGAGAGGATGGGGGAGGGGAGGGGAAACGCCTCTTACGAAAAACAAGCGAGGATGTAGTCGGATCTGGCTGAGCTATTATTTTTTTTTTACAACAATGCCTCTGTAAGAGCGGCCAAGAAGTCCTTCAACACAGTAAGAACTCATTTCAAAATAAGTGCTCTAGATCAGAGGTTCTCCAACCTTTTTATTTTTCACCCCGGGACCCTCTGAAATAAGCAAAACTAGCCCACGGACCCCTAAGTGAAATAGCTATACAAATGCATTGTATATGAGTTTAAAATGTATAAAAAAAAAATACAACAACATTTTAGTGTAACTTTTGTTTGAATAAAATAAAAAAAACTGGATGAGGTTAAGATTTGAGGTTAAGATCATTGGAATATGCATCATCCGTTTGGGACCCCTTAACTCAAGAAAACATTAAGAAACTGGAACAGACACAAAATAGAGCAGTGAGATTCATAACAAATGAATATTCACATTTGACTAGAGTAACACCTATAGTGAAATCACTAAATTTAGAAAGCCTTCAGGACAGAAGACTCAAAAGTAAAGTAGTAATTATACATAAAACACTGAACCATAATCTTCAAATACAAAAACAAAATTTAATAAAATACTCTGAAAGACACAAAGATAAAGGCACATTCCTCGTCCCATATGCTAGGACAAATTTGTACAAATACTCCTTCTTCCCTAGTGCTATTAGAGCATGGAATGAGTTGCCTGAGCTAGCCAGGAAAACCAGTGACTTGGCAGAATTTAAGTCATTGGTTAACATGCATGACTAAATGCATGACGCGTAGGACGTAATCATCTTCTTTTTTGAAGTAACGTCTGTATTATATAAGATAAGATTTTATGAGTGTATTTCTGTCCGGCTCAATGTTTGTAAGTAGCAACCGCACATTTCACCGAGCACACATTTCAAGTCGGTTTGTTTGATTTGTGACGAGGTTTATTACGACAATGAATTCACGTTGTATCAAACAGGAAGACGGGATAGCAGACGACAACGTCCATAATGCAGACTATAAAATTGGAATCTGTTTTTGTTACCAGAATTTGTGATCTCCTTGTTCAGACATTGGTTAAAAATCTTTGTTTATGGAAATTTCAAAAAGCTAGTCCTGTATTAGTATGGATTCACCTGTGATTGGAACCTGAGTTTGTACACGCGTTCAAACGCTCAATGTCTCCCAACCTTTGGTTTAGTTCACCATAGAATAATACGTAATATTAAAAAGAAGTGAGTATCGAATTGATTATTACTCAAATTATCCTATTGGATAAAGTGACTTTTAGCGAAGAAGTTATTTTAATTTTATTTGTTCGTCTCGCGGACACATTGAGGGTCTGCGGACCACAGTTTGAGAACCACTGGTCTAGATGTACGAGAAGTAATCGAGGTACTTGAGGTACTCGAAGTGCTCTATTCAGGCTAGAAACGGAACGTACAGGAACTGGTTTGTTCTTCACTTTGTGTGACCTCACCAACTTCTGCTCCTTCTCTGGCAGACGAGAAGAAGAGTTAGATAGAGGTGTTTGTGTAGATTGATACATGTCCAGTATGTATTGGTGGGTGTGTGGAGGGTGCTTAGGATATGTGTAAGACAGTTTTTGTCTCTATATAATCAACTTTTAGCTGCTGTTCTAATTTTTTTTTTTTTCAATCTTTGTCTTGAAAATATGTAGCACAGTAAAAGCCACATCTCACAATAGCCACATTGCGCAAGAGACATAGTGCATGATAAAGTCACATTGCATCTCAAAGACATAGTGCATATCTAGGACATAGTGCATGATAAAGTCACGTTGCATCTCAAAGACATAGTGCATATCTAAGACATAGTGCATGACAACTCACGTTGCATCTCAAAGAGTTGACGATTCGTTTGCAGCGATGTGGCCCTTAACACGGCTGTTGGACATTTGTTTGCAAAAGGTTCGGGCACCATGCTGTAAGAACAGACATCGGATTGGCCACACAGTCCCCCCCTGTATCATCTCAACGTGGCGCTGGTTTGTTCTACACATTTCCGGTGTTCCTTCAGATAGCTTGCACCCTAACCCAAACCTCCCGCAGGACTGCGTGGGACGACGACCAGGTAGTCTAGCCCAAGAGCCAGCCATAAGATAATCCTTATTCATATAGCATGCCTTATCCCACTGCCTCTTTCAGCTGCCAACATTATATATCATTCATTGTGTCGCAACACATCAAGATGAGTTGAGCTTCCGACATCTTGACACAATAACAAGGCGCTGCCTTAGTAGCTTATGAAAATGCAGGAAACAATAGGACCAGTTCATGCATTCAGACCGTAATGCTATCGTCTCTACCAAGTGAGGCAACTTTCGCCTCTAAACTCCTCTGCATTTCTTTGCTTTTAAGCGCGTGTGTTTTCAAGGTGAGTCTTATTTTAAAGACGCGTGCCTAACACTAATGTTAAAAGAGTTCTACGTAGAAAATCATAATTGTTCAAAAGCCCATTTAACAAAATGAAGGATTTTATATGTGGGTGTAAATAGCTATTATTATCTATTAGCTAAATTTAAACCTAGATAGTTTTCTATTGCTTTTTCAACACTTTTTCGGAAAGTAAAATTTCCACATGCTATTTTGTCATAAGATCAAGCGCGTGGTTACATTGCCTGCAGTGTTCAATAATCGTAGTTTTCTGTGCTCGAGTCTGTTGACAGCTACGTGGGGGATTTCATGAAACGCTGAGGGGCGATAACCCAACGAAGTTTTGCTTTTTTTTTAAAGCCCTTTTTTAAAATGATTGTTTAGGCGGGGATGTTCTCTGAGCCGTAAATTCCGGACATGAACGACATCTATTATAACAGACAATGTTTTCTTTATTGCTAAAAATGCTATTTAAAAAAAAAAACAACATACAATGATTATCCAAACATATTTTCTAAACCAGTGGCTCTAGAGCAGTTCTCTCGCAATCCCAGAAAAGTATTATTTGTTATGTACTGTTTAGCACACTTTTCAGATATAACATAGATCTATTTTTAAAAATTATTTCGTAATGTGTTGGAATGTCAATTCAATACAAAGCTATTATCAATTCTCTCTGTCTGTCTGGTAAAAAGTTTGTACATGTTATTTCTTCCACACCCAGACTCGGATCAAGCTGAAATTGTACACATCTATTTTTTTTTACCTGACAAAACAAGAATCAATAAACAAAAATCATACAAAATCATAATTATTTTGTCCGGTATCGAACAATGGAAAGAAATTGTACTCAACAGAAGTGGTGGTATATATCTTTTTGTGAAGAGAATTAGGTCGTCGCTTAAATGTTTGAAACTAACAATAGATAAATATAAAGCCTTTTAGTTTAATAAGCACTCTGCTGGCACCGAGGTTAGTGTGTTGGCTTGAGGAGCCCTTGAGTTCTAATTCAAGTCGTACAACTTTTGTTTATTTATAAAATGTTATAAGATAATAAGATAAGATAAGCTAATTTTTATTGATCCAATCAAATGGAAATTCAGTTTGACTACAATTGACAATCTCAGCGGTAACACGGTAACATTCACACAGATAATTCTTCTATATCCCCCCACCCCCTTTTGCCCATTTAGTCCTGCCAACTGATAGCATCATAGCGCATTAAAAAAAAAGCTAAAAGCTAGAAATAACACTTAACAAAAACAATTGGTAAAAATATTTCTAATAGCACAGATCTTATCTTATCTCATGTAATACAGACGTTACTTCAAAAAAGAAGACGATTACGTCCTACGCGTCATGCATTTAGTCATGCATATTAACCAATGACTTAAATTCTGCCAAGTCACTGGTTTTCCTGGCTAGCTCAGGCAACCCATTCCATGCTCTAATAGCACTAGGGAAGAAGGAGAATCTGTACACATTTGTCCTAGCATATGGGACGAGGAATGTGCCTTTATCTTTGTGTCTTTTAGAGTATTTTATTAAATTTTGTTTTTGTATTTGAAGAATAAGGTTCAGTAATGTGCACAAATAATTATAGATGTTAGACTTTCATCACTATAAGAACAAGACACATACAACAATTCGATCTTGGTGTCTTATTTACGTGATGCAATAAAAGCAGTCACTGACCTAGACACTTTCTCCATATCAACACGATTTTTTTATCTACAACTAACGCGTTGGAAAGCATGCGCGGCTGAAAGGGATACATCGATTGGCTATAAATCAAAAAGGTATGTGTTCTAATCCAGTAGAAGACAGGATTTTTAGCATCGGGACATGGTGGCTGCGTGGTAAAGCTCTTGGCTTCGGCCACGAAGGTTGTCAAGCTCATGTCTCGATAAAGACTTGAATTTTTTTTATATGTTGTGATATCTAAGCCGCCCTTGAGTCTCTATTGGTTACTTGATATTAGCACCTTGGCCGTTGTGGTGGCCTCATAATACCCTCGTTAACCTTGGGTCACAGAAGCAGATGACCTTAGCATCTTATGCCCATGAGATCGCAAGTTCTGAAAAGGTTACATTACTTTTTTAAAAAATTGTAATTGAATGGTACAATGGAGTCATTGATACCCATCCAACGACCCGCGGGCTATATTCGACCTTTATTGCAGAGCTCTCCGACCATTCCAAACTTATTAACAGTCTATAACTAGCCACAGAGACTCGGTTCCACTGGTGTCAACGATTTTGTTTTTGTAGTAACGCTGCTCATGACATGACTTTAGAAAATGTATTCTGCCCCTAGGCCAAAATATGTTACGCCTCACAGAGCTACATTTACTGTTAAAGCCATTGTTATAGCCACAGCTACATTTAGCGTTACATTCACTGCTACATCTAATACTATATTCACTGTTATATCCAAACATACATTTAGTGCTACATTCCCAATTACACCCGCTGCTATATCCAAAGCTACATTTAATGCAACATTCACTTGTGATGCATGGCTATCTGCCTTGTAGTTAGTGATGCCTGTCTGACTTCGACAGAATTACTCTGGAGATATCTGAGTTTTCTTGTGCGGGTGTATTTCACTGTGACTGACCAGTACGACGTAGACACACACACACACACAAGGTAACAAGTGAAGAAGCTAAGTCCAAACCCTTGAACAATTCATGAAATAGATTTAATCCAGCAAAAGGGCCGCCGTCGATTTTTCTGTCGATAAGATGCGTCCTACCCTTATGAAATCCTATCACCAACTGATTTTCTGTCTCCAAGTAGCCTCTAACCCAACTAAGTCCTAGCGTCACTAGTCGCGTTCAAGATCCGTCCATGATGGTGCGATTCTAAAATAAACTAAAAATACTAAGTGTCTAACATGCTACAATCACACTATATTCACTGCTACATCCACTGCTACATTTAGTGCTACATTTACTGTTGCACTCTTTGTATTATTCACTGATATAACCACAGCTTCATTCACTGCTTCACCCCAATGCTATATTCACTGCTAAATCCACAGCTACATTTAGTGCTACATTTACTGTTACGCTCTTTGTTTCATTTACTGCTACGCCCACTGCTACATTTGGTGCACATTTCCTTTTACACTGACTTCCATATTGCACGTAACATTTTTTTTTCTTTGCCATGTCTACTGTTTAATGTCCTATTTCCAATTCACTCCTTCGTCATTTCCAAAAATACCTTTAAGATCTACCATCATGTCCTAATCCAAACCCTCATGTCCTTCTCAGTCGGTCCTTATTTAAATGTCGCCTCACACCTGGGACCAGCAGCCACTAGACTTGGTGGTAGTCGATGCAGGATGAAAGCTGAGTGAGTATAATGTTGGTTTGGAGTAGTTTCAAAAAATTTCTTAATGACTATTTGATGAAAGGGAAATGAGGCTGTGAGACAAGCAACGAAAGTGTGTGTGTGGGGAATTTGTGTGGGTGGGTGGGTGTGGATGTTTAAAGTAGAGCTATACTCTAGGATTGTTTAACAGATAGAAACTACGATAGATAGATAGATAGATAGATAGATAGATAGATAGGTAGATAGATAGATAGATAGATAGATAGATAGATAGAATAGATAGATAGATAGATAGATAGATAGATAGATAGATAGATAGATAGATAGATAGATAGATAGATAGATAGATAGATAGATAGATAGATAGATAGATAGATAGATAGACGGAAGGAGGAATGTACGGACAGACAAACAGTCAGAATGTGCGACCTGGAGAGGATGAGAGAGAGAGAGAGAGTGAAAGAAAGAGAAAGAGAGAGGGAGAGGAGAGAGAGAGAGAGAGAGAGAGAGAGAGAGAGAGAGAGACTGAATTAGAAACTCAGAGAGTTATTTAGGGAAAGAGAGAACAAGAGATAGGAAATAGACAGAGGTGCAGATATTTCTTTTAAAATAAGGACTAAGGACTTAGGGCAAGTCTATTTGTTCCATAGAGGTGACTAGGGTGTAGAACAACGAATTCGACTTACCAATCAGCCAGCAATTCAAGTGACAATGTTCGCTGACAGTTGATAAGGAATACAATGTAATATTGGAAATAAAATGTAGATAACTTGTGTCTGGTGGCCGAGTGGTTAAGCACTCGGTTTCTGAACCTTGTTGTGGTCAAGGGTTCCAATCTCGGCGAAGACTGGAATTTTGAATTTCTGGATTTTTAGGGTACCCCTGAGTCCACCCAGCTCTAATGTGTACCTGGCTTTAGTTGGATAAAGTAAAGGTGGT
The DNA here is from genome assembly GCA_036873155.1 of Biomphalaria sudanica. NCBI lineage: Eukaryota > Metazoa > Mollusca > Gastropoda > Planorbidae > Biomphalaria > Biomphalaria sudanica. Next base: position 890,781 of record JAZGLO010006660.1, read on the forward strand.
TGGTCGTTGTGATGGCCACATGAAACCCAGGTGGCCACGGAAACAGATTGGAATGTCTGGAGGGGGGAAACTTTACTTCAGTTACTTAGACGACAGGGCCGGCTTTTGGCTGATTTGACCGATTATTCCAAATTGGGCTTCGCGCCTGGCAGCGCCCCATTTATCATATCACTATCAGTCATGGTTCTTGTCGCATGTTTTTAAAGATGTAGAACTTAAAGGGTTAACATATTTAGTGTATCGTACTATCCACATAACTTTAATTAACCCACTGGCGGCTGTTGCGTTTGAGTTGCCTCTTATGCATATTGTATAATAAATGTTAATATAATATTAATAAAATAATGTATTAATATAAAAATCTAATTAATAGTAATAGTTGCTATCGTAAAAAAAAAAATAGAAGAGGGACCTCGCAAGCATCCATCAAATTGGGCTAAGCTGTTAGTAAGGCCGGTCCTGTATGTTGACGACCTTGTGATCTAATTTAAATTCGCTATACCCACTGGTACGACAAAGTAGAAAACACCAAACTGTGGGAGATGAGTGGACAGAAAAATATAGAGTTGCAGATCTTAGAGAGGAAGTGGACATGGATTGGTCACACCCTTAGAAAAGATACCAGCAACAGAGCTGGGCAGGCCTTAGAGTGGAACCCACAGACGCAGAGGAAGACCATAAAGAACATGGCGACGCAGTGTACCAGAAGAAGCCGAGAGGACAGGGAAGAGCTGGGGCACCATCAAAAAACTATCAAGAGACCGTGGAGAGTGGCGTGTTTTTGTCGAGGCCCTATGTTCCATGAGGAACTCAAAGGAGTGATGATGATAACTACCAGGCTACGTTACAATACACTAAACTATATATTTACCAATCAATCTGTCCGACAATATGAAGAGCTTATAAAAGCTGTACACATTACCAATGCCGGTTCTACAACAGTGCATCACCTCCCATAGACTCACATTTAAAAAAAAAATTGAATATTAAATTCCAGACAAGTGAAATGATATTTAATTAACAATTTCCTTTTTTTTTTAAATCTAAATATGTGACACGCTTTAAACATTTATTAATATCATTAAGATACATTTTTATTTAACCTTGAAGAAGTTAGGGGATTCCACGGAAATCCTTACACGGGTCCCCTCTTATTAGAATTCGGCACTATATGATACCATTGAGAACCATTGCACTATAAATCTAACTCCTGACAGCGATCATTTCCGACAGGGCGTAAAGGTTTTAGCCTATCATAAGATTCATTGCCGCCATTAGTGCCGACAACGTGTGCGAACGCCATCTTGTCGTCTGCTCCGGAGAATGCTTCATTTATTGCCCACCTAGTCACATGACCTTTTTTGGGTTCTGTTATCTCGTTCATCATCGTGTGTCTGCGCATCAGTTGGGTTTTCATTAGTTCTGTTTCGGCACGTGACTTTTCCCCACTAACTAACCGAAACGTTCAGCCTTCGGCGTTTCAAAACAAGCGGGTCAAGTCATCCATTCATTATTCACCATAGATCATAATAAAAGGGGAACGAACTCTTCTGTACGATACATTAGTTCACTTTTTTGTCTCCCTTTTTTTTTTTAACTTTGCTATTAAGATATATAGGTTAGTGCTTTTATTGTTTCTGAAAAGCACCATAAGCTGGATAAAGCTAATGGCACGTTAAGCTCACGATAATAATCCATGTCGAGGAAACGGCGTAGCTGGTGTGGGAAAAAGGGGGGGTCCACATTTGAAAATCCCTTCGGGTCCACAAATGAGTGTCTGAAATTATTTGTTGTATTAAATATTACGCCAGTATCTCATGTCATGTTGACATATGTCAAAATGTAGAGGTTCCTATAGAGTTCAAGCCCCCCTGGTCCCCTAAAATCCCTAACTACTCCAGTCTGTCGAAGCCAAGCCAATAGATGATAATGGGCAATAACAATCTCTTATTAAATCTTAAATTTCGATTCCAAATAGCGACTTTAATAAGAAATAATAGGCATACAAAACAAAACCCTCTCAGAAAAATTAAACGGGGCTTTAAAAAATGATAACTAAACTGGGCTGAAGTAAAAGTGGGATAAGCTATAAATGAGCTGAGCTAAGAATGAACTGACTGAACTAAAAATTGGGCTGATGTAATATTAAGCTGAGATAAGAATAAGCTGAGCTGAAAATAAGATCAGCTAAAAAAAAATGAAATGGGCTATAAATGAACTAGTCAGCCCAGAATGATCTCTAAAATAATCCCCCCTCCCAATATCATTTCTGACCTGATTAAAAGAAAAAAGAAAACTCTAGGGATGATGAACCCATTCGCAACACTGCAGACGACCTACTTACCCTAATTAGTGATAATACTTTGAAGTAGTCCGATAATTCTGGTAACAACGTTATTACCAAACGTTACTTTGTCTTGCCTCGCGTCTTAAAATATTTGCTTTGTCGTTCACCTATATTTTGTCTAACATTAACGCTTTTTGAATGCCGAGAAACGCAACTCGTAAGTGTTTACATATACACTACTATGAAATGTAAATATAATATATAAAGAAATAGAATAATAATTAGAATATTACATATGTATGTTTATATATTAAACAAAACATCTGGTTAAAATAAAAAACAAGAGTACCTAAATCGGCGACCTATAAAGGGGAATAATTCAGCTTAAACAAACACTTCAGTCAGGAAAAATTACTTTCCCTTGTTCGAGATACGAGACAAAATAATTAATTACCAATAGTAAATCCACAAATTTTTTTTTATTGATTCTTGTGTTGTCTGGTAAAAGAAAAACATTTTGCAAATTTCAGCTTGATCCGAGATTGTGTGTCGGAGAAATAACATGTACAAACTTTTGACAAGACAGACAAAGTGAGTTACCTTAAGTTTTGTAAAAAAAAATAAAGCCCAATAAAGAGACCAGTTACCCCCCCCCCCCCAAAATAGAGGCAAAGCCCAAAAAAAGAGGTTAAGAATAGAGGAAAAAACCCAAGGACTTCTATGATGTCAAAGAGAACAATAAGGTATAATTTTACAAAAAATAAAGCAATAGATGTATAAAGATTCTTTACGGTAACTTAAAGTTTTCAAATTATTTATATAAAAAAGTCGACGAAAAGAAATGGGACCTAGAGCCTAAGGATTCCTATGACGAAAATGCTAAATAAATTGCACAAAAACTGAGATGTCCTCTAAATAAAAATATAATTACGTCGGCACATTTGGCGGCATGCTGTCTCCTTAAAAATCTGTCACTGGCTATGTTTTGTTTTTTAATTAAGTTTACATTTGTCACCTTTACGATTTTACCTTCAAATGCGTATTTATTTCAAAACATAAAGTAACGTTAAAATTGCTGATATGTTTAACAATAACTTAGGGGTGAACATGTACTAAAATGATGTAACAAAAGATCTAACCCAAGTGTACAACTTTGTCTCAATTTAAACTAGCATCATATTCCCTTTATTTGCTTACGATTCACTCGCCTTTATCCTCACATGTTGTCTAACGAATTAAATGCCCTTGTTTATTGCCTTTTGCCTTTTCTGTTTCGCCCGCCACCCACTCTAATAGCACAATTTCAAACAGCATAGTGACTCGCCGACATAATTGAAAGTACTCTGTGATTCTCACAAGGATATTATTCCTTCATATAAATATTCATTTTCTTTTTCAAGTTAAAGATGTCAAATAATGGTAATGTATTCGATTCCGAAGATTTAGGATGAGCGTTTCCATGGTTACGCAAACCTTGTTTGGTTTTTTGGTGGCGCTTAATTATAAACCGGGTCCTAATTTCGAACCCTGATGAAGACTGGGATTTGTAATTTCGGGATCCTTTGGGCGCCTCTGAGTCCACCCAGCTCTAATGGGTACCAGACATTAGTTGGGGAAAAGTAAAGGCGGTTGATCGTTGTGCTGGCCAAATGGCACCCTTGTTAACCGTGGGCCACAGAAACAGATGACCTAGAAATCATATGCCCAATAGATCGCAAGGGTCTGAAGTGGGAGCTTTACTGTTTTTTTTTTTACTATTAGTTGCGACCTACATATTGTTCCGCATCTCTTGCAGACAAAGCAGTTGTCCACAGGCGGTATATTTAAGTTTTCTTTAATAACAGTTAAAATATTGTGAGAACAAACTCATAGTCTATATATATTGCTGTTTGATATTTGTGCAAATGTCCATTTTGGAAATTCTATTTACATATTTGCAATCTGACTGAAATCAAAGTTGTTGTATTTTTGTACTATTAAGGTACCATTTTTATTTGTTAGGCACTTTTACTTTAGAATTATTTTCTCTATTTATGCCTCTATAAGCAGAAGTTTAGTATTTTCATAAATGGAGATAGATCTAAGCATAACTACCAATTGGGTGTATCCGATGTACAGCGTACTTCCGTATTGATGAGCTATGGATTTAAAAAAAAAAAAAAAAAGTATGAAAATTTGTGTACACTTAGTTTTAGAACTGCAGAATCAAATTTCTAAACTCGTTACCTTTTAAAATATTTTTTTAAAAATTTAGTAATTAGTAGCATTGACCTTTTATACGGCAGAGGATGTAAAGGTCACTTATTTCTCTGGCCCACGGTTAACAAGAGACATTGACCGACCGACTTTACTTATTCCCAACTAATGCCATCTACCATTTGAGTTGGGTGGACTCAGGGTCATTCTAAAGGTCCCGTAATTAAAAGTCCCAGGCTTCACCAGGGTTCGAGCACAGGACCCCTTGGTTAAGAAGCAACGCGCTTTACTACTCAGCCCCAGTCATTGTGATGTAGCCAATGCTATGTGCATGTATACACTGTGTAGTATTCCTAATTTGTTTATTTTAAAACTTATTTTTGATACTTGAAAGGTGGAGGTGTTTTACCATAAAACGCTTTATCAAATCCTTTTAAACATTTACTGCTTTATGAAAAGAAAAATCTGGCTAAAATATTGTAAAAATATCATATCACTTTCTTAACAGAGAGAAAAAAAATTGTAATCTGGAGATAAATTTTGACGACAAAATGGAAAGATTTACGATCAAATAATTTGCGTGCAAGAACTTTTTTTTTTTTAAAGTTGTGAAAATCTCTTAAAAATTAGAAATTATAACTTGATGAAAAACGAAACAATTTTTTTTACTCTATTTTTTTTTTTTTATTTTTGTTTTTGCTAATTTAATTTTTTTTGATCATTAAATAAGTTTTCATTTTTTGTCTATCATTTTATTTTTGATAAAATCAAAATGTAAATAACGACTTTTATAAAAAGACAGAAGCGTATACACATATTGACAGCAGTGCTATTCCATTGGGTGTTCTCAAGCTAGTGTTATGAGTTCCTGTATCCAAAATGTACTACTATCGTAATGCATATTAATAAAGTATTGCCACATACGATTGCATATTTATAAAGTATTGGAACATTAGATTGCATATTTATAAAGTATTGGAACATTAGAGTGTATATTTATAAAGTATTGCAACATTATTTTGCATATTTATAAGGTATTCCAACATTAGATTGCATATTTATAAAGTATTGCAACATTAGTTTGTATATTTATAAAGTATTGCAACATTATATTGTATATTAATAAAGTATTGCAACATTAGATAGCATATTTATAAAGTATTGCAACATTAGATAGCATATTTATAAAGTATTGCAACATTAGATTGTATATTTATAAAGTATTGCAACGTTAGATTGTATATTTATAAAGTATTGCAACATTAGATTGCATATTTATAAAGTATTGCAACGTTAGATTGTATATTTATAAAGTATTGCAACATAAGATTCCATATTTTTAAAATTGTGCTGCTAGATTGCATATATATATATATTTAACTTCTTCTTCGTGGTCAAGGATGTACACATTTCTCATGACATATGAACTCGAATATGGCTCTAATGTCCAATGCTTGCATTAGAAAGCCGGTCAACACATGGTATGGGTTAGCTGCGTGTACTGCAGATAGGCCTCCTTCTTCTCCCAGCCTTTTGTTTGCTGTGCTTACTTTCAAGCTGGCCGCTCTCCTTGACTCGTACCTTGAGACTCGACATTCACGGCTTCACGCCTTGAGGAGCTATCGCGAGCCTGCGTTTTCTATCCCTGAATGTCAATGCTGTTAGACTGCATTTTCACAATGCGCTGATGATAGAATGCATATTCCAAAAGTAGTGCTTTTTGGACTGGATGTCCTTAAATTAGTGCTTTTTGGACTGGATATCCTTAAATTAGTGCTTTTTTTTGACTGGATATCCTTAAATTAGTTCTTTTGATTGGTATACTGATACGTTTATGCTATTAGATCTATATCTATAACCACGATATTCACTTTTTGGTTTAGTTTTTCTTTTACAATGCAGTTTACATTCTTCGAGGAAAAAAACACAAATAGTAAAAAATAGAAAAAGAAGAGAATGAATATAGAGAAGTGTGAAGAACAGAAGGGTTTGGAGAGGTGATAGAGATCACTACAGGGAAAACGGAAGAAAATGAAGATTGGAAGATTGGAAGATTACAAGATTGGAAGATTGGACGATTACAAGATTGGACGATTGGAAGATTGGAAGATTACAAGATTGGAAGATTACAAGATTGGAAGATTACAAGATTGGAAATTGGACGATTGGAAGATTGAACGATTGGAAGATTAGTTCAATGACCATTGGTAGTTAATTTTTTTGTTTGGTATCTCGAACAAGGGAAAGAAAGTGTACTTGACTGAAGTGGTGGGATAAGCTGAATTAGTCCCCTGTATAGGTCGCCGCTCTACACTGAAACAAACAATATATAACTATACAGTTATAAGTACCTCACTAGACAAGCAGAGTGGCTAGCGCGTCGGCTCGAGGAGGCGTGAGCCACTAGTTCGAATTTAGGTAATTCCGTTTTTTTTTTGTCATTGCTTTTAAAAACCAATTACTGTAAAACCCAGATATCCCTTTCTTTCTTCCTTCTCCTCCCCACCCCTTCCATTTTCCCATCTGGTCCAGACAATTTGTAAAAATGTTTCGAATCGCACATATTTATTGTTGTTGGTCTAGATCTATTAGGAATTTAATCCCACGACTCATCCAGATTAATTCATACAATGACACTTCGTGTAAGCTTTTGTTTTATTTTAAGTTTTTTTTTTGTTTTTATATTTTATTTTTCGGTTTGTGAGAATCATTGTGTATTCGTTACCATAGCTACTAAAAAAAAAAAGTACACCTCCGTCATAGAAAAAAACAACATATTTGAGTAAATTCCCGCTAACGTACAAAGCCCAAAAATTTTCTAATAAACTCGTGCTGCGTGACTTGTTGACTGTAGTTGACTTGTAGTTGACTGTAGTTGACTTATAGCACCAGATAGCTACAGTGGCCGAGGGTGAGTAAGATCAATATTGCGTTACACATTATATGATTATGTTTACCGTGAAAGTCCAGTGTTTAGTCTGTGGGACTCAGAGGGACAAGACAACAGCCCAGAGCGCACGCCACACGCCAAGTCAACCATTGACTAGCAAATGACTGACAGAACTTCGCATTTGAAACTTCGGCTGCCTTTATTAGCACTTGTGTTTTGTGACAAAATTGAATCTGATCACGCCATGTGTCCCTCAGAGCGCCCTGCGCTTAATGGACTCAACGCTTCTAGTGGTGCCACGTTTCTCCCTCAAAGGCTACGGTCTGTGGGCTTTTCAGTGCCCGGATCAAAGGTTTGGAACTAACTCCCAGACCACATGCTACACAATTTTCAAGAAGAACACTAAGACCTATCTGTTTTAAACTTTTTTAAATATTAGTTTGTCATTTTAGTTCTCGTGTATATATTTGTAATGTTATCACAGCGCCGGAGCCTACATTTTGTTTGTTAATAGCGCTTTATAAATAAAATTATTATTATTATTTAAAAAAAAACAACTATTAAATTGTTGTTAGTTCGGAGCCTATACCTTGAAAGACTGAATAGAAGGATGTGTAACACAGGCCAACACACTCTAAGGGCTGTAGACCAGCTGAACTGTATTCAACGTTGGGTTTCTTTCAATTTTTAAGGTCGACGTTCAGCTTTGTTCAGATAGTTTTTGTTCAAAGGAGGTCTACGTTTAGCTTTGTTCAGATAGTTTTTGTTCAAGGAAGGTCTACGTTCAGCTTTGTTCAGATAGTTTTCGTTCAAGGAAGGTCTACGTTCAGCTTTGTTCAGATAGTTTCCGTTCAAGGAAGGTCTACGTTCAGCTTTGTTCAGATAGTTTTCGTTTAAGGAAGGTCTACGTTCAGCTTTGTTCAGATAGTTTTCGTTCAAGGAAGGTCTACGTTCAGCTTTGTTCAGAACGTTTTCGTTCAAGGAAGGTTATTGAGTATGAATATTTTTAACGCTAAATATTAAACAAAGTAACGCTCTGTTTTGTTACAATGTCATTCAAATTTTAGGTTACAGTCTTTATACTTTAAGTAATAAAATAAAGTAATATATATATATACAATAAGTAAAGTTTTCCTTTCAGACCTTATATTTAAAAAGGCAACATATTTTATTAGCACTTTCTATATTCTGTACACCAGATACGCAACAAAAAAATAATTTCATCCCTAAATGAAAATCTCCAATGAAAAATTACAAAGAAACAAAAACAAAACACAGGACAACTTCATTTACAAAAACATCAAGAGTAATATGTTTTCTATTTTGTTCTCTACAACAAACTGTTTCCCGCAGTAGTACATCAATTATTTTTATTATAATCCGCATAGTCCTTCTTTTTTCTTCTTTTTTTAAAATTTAGTTTTCATTTAACTTACTTAAAACCACGCAACAAAGCATAAACCTTTTTTTTTTTTTTCATTTTTAACGGCAGCACAAAGTCATTGAGAAAAAGTACTCCAGAGAGTGTAGTACTTGTACTTGTAGTACCATAAATTCCCCCCCCCCCCCCAATTCCTTTTTTCCCCGTTTTGAAACAGTGCCGGACTATCAATCGTTACAGCCTCTTAAAAAAATGTTGTCCAATTTAAAAGTCGTTAATTTTAGTGTTTGAGAGCCTGGTGCTGGCTCAGCATTTCCCCATGTCCCTCTCTCATGAGTCCAACCAATTACTTCTTACCAACAAACATCAACTAAAGTACTACAAGAATGACCCGACCAAGTTGTATATAAATAGAAAGACCACATCCTCGGGTATGCAAGAAAATTTAAACCATAATTTAGTTACAAAATATCTGTATCGCTCTGACTCCTTGTATTGGTAATTCAAACACCATAGCAATCATACTGCACCACCTATCCCTGAACCGTTGGGGTACCACACAGGATCGTACTTCTTTAATCTTCTCAGTCTTTTCTGTTGTCTTCCCATCGCTTTCTCTGTCTGCCTCTTCTTTTTTTCCTGGTACTGTTTACTGAAGGAATGTGTTTCTCGTGTTTGCTCCGTGTTCTGACCTTTTGGGGATGACCAGGGCGCCAGCTTTATCTTCAGAAGTCTGATTAAACAAATAGAAATGTCTAAAGCACAAAAGGGTAATTCCTTTAGTTTTTTGCTGACACTCTTTCGCGCTAAAATGTTCTATTATATACACTTTGTGAGCAAATTAGCTTTTCATTTGTTTAATTTTGAATGAGTTGCTTGAACGCCTGTGTCTCTGTGAATTCAAGTTTAAAAAAGAATGGTATTAGACGCTATAGATATGGAAGTGGAATCTTGGTCGTGTGGTATGCAGGCTAAACTGCTGCTTCGATGATTCCGGGTTCGAAACCTGCCAACCCCGATCACAAGACGTCATGCAGTTGGTTTGAGAGGGGGTTTATTAGTGTTTGAAGAGACATTATAAACATTTAAAACAAAACAAAGGAAACTGTTAGAGAGTTTATGTCAGACTGCCGAGGACAGACGTAGACGGCGAAAATAAAACAACGGACAACGGTTATGCCTGCGCAGATATTGCAAAATATGTAGGTCGCAGCTGGGGCTGCTTAGTCACGGGAAACATCGCATTTCTCATTAATCTTCGGACTCGAAGACATGTCTTATTGTATTTAGGACTATTTTGTGTGTGCTAAGTGATACTCTTATTCACGAACCAAAAGTACATAACAACACCACGAGTGTCAGCTTCATAGATTCTATTTTTACTAGTCGACCCGCGGCGTAGCATACGCCGCTGTTATGTATTTAGTGACGGGTAAATACAGAGATTACTTTCCCCCCCACCCCCTTCTTTTGGCGGTGACCCGCATGGTTGGGCCACGAATTATATAATATAGACATTAGCCAACGTGGACCCACGCATCGTGTCTCCATATTAATCCACCTATGTATTATGCATTAGGCAACAAAGATGCATCGTGGCACTTGTGTACCCTGAGGGTTACCTCAGTTTATATCATTACCGTTTGACTCCTTTGCTGCGGACACATCTAACCGAAACAACATCTTAAACACCATCTTAAATCAAGCTCTCCGACCGCTAGCCAGGTCCATTCCTTGTTAAATCTACTACAGCTGATACAACACCCTCATTAAATATACCTACCAAATTTAATTTCAGAATTTAAGTCACTGGTTCACATGCATGACTAGATGCATGACGCCTAAGACGTAATCATCTTCTCTGTTGAAGTAACGTCTGTATATTATAAGATAAGATATTATAAGAAGACTAGCTTGACTATGAACATCTTCATTTGTGATGTCAAAGATTGATAGTTCAGACAAGGATGTATCATACCTCGCTTAGGGCGTCTAATCTTACCACAAAAGCAAGTTTATATATTTCTGGGAAAATTAAAAAAAAAAATGCTAAGGTCTCGATGACCCTTGAAAAAGTACCCCGATATACCCCCTCACCGTGTCACAGCCCTGTCTGTGGTCACCCCTCCATACATGGTGATGATGACCACAAAGACTTTTCCATGTCCTGACCTTTGGGGGTTACCAGGGCGCCGACTTGATGTCCAGGAGTCTGATTGACCGCCTGAGCTGGTCGGGGATATGTTTGGTCTCGGATGAGATTAACTAAATGTACTTTGTTAGTCACACCCGTTTTTTTGTTGCTCTATTTTTCTCCTCTCTCTCTTTCTCTCTCTCTCTTTCTCTCTCTCTCTGTCTCTCTCTGTTTCTCTCTCTGTCAGTCTCTCTCTGTCTCTCTCTTTCTTTCTGTCTCGCTCTCTCTCTCTCTCCCTCTCTCTCTCTCTTGAGTGATAAATCTTCTTAGACCACAATACATCACATGAATGTTATGAAGTTGTTCTCTTCACTTTACATAAATATAAACAAGTATTAACAAATTCACCACAGACTTTTTCTCTCTCTCTCTTTCTGTCTATCTCTCAAATTGTCTTGACTTTACATATCTCTCTCTCTCTCTCTTTCCTTCACTTGTTCATTCCTTCAGTTTTTGTCTCCTATTCTTCAGCATTACCATTAGTGCATGGAACAAGTGCTTGAACCTGGCAGAAAAACTAACATGCACAACAAGATGGCTAACAAATGAATACTCGTAGGACTTTATCACCGGTATCTACTCGTAGGACTTTGTCACCGGTATCTACTTGTAGGACTTAAGTCATCGGTATCTACTTGTAGGACTTTTGTCATCGGTATCTACTTGTAGGACTTTGTCACCGTTATCTATATTTAAAGACATGTCTGTAGCTTATTAGAAGAAGTCATTGTTCCAATGCAACAGAACGAAAGAACTATTCTCAAAATTGTTATAGGTGTGAAAATCGCCCGATTTTCTAGCATTAGTGTGTACTCTAAAATACTTTGCTTAGGGGCCAACCAGGGTCCTTCTGACTTTTATCTCTATATTTGGTTTCAAATTCAGCTTAAGACTGAGATTTTTTAAATTTTGGGATCCTTAAGGCTCCTTTGAGTGCATCTTTTTTTTATTTTTTAATTTTGTAAGCGCAGATAAGTTTTCTGTTAACGTCTTTCTAAATCGGTAAGTTTTATTTCCCTCTTCACAACAGTCTTTTCATAACAACTTTGCGATCTTTATGACCCGAAATCCTTGAGGGTTTTTTTGTAATCAGAATTTATTTACAAAAATATTTTACGATAAACTCTCACTCAAAGTATGCCAGAAAAGGATGTCGTAATCTCCTACCAATATCATAAAAGTGTTTTTTTGTACCTAACAGTGCTCAATTAGTTATAGTCCTAATAACTAAAATAAATTTAGAGTACGCTGTAAGCAGACTTGTGGCTGATGTCGTAAAGTCGGAACAGGTTCGTGGACGTGAGGTCCACTAACCAGATTTAGATTACCGTGCAAAAAAGGAATCGGAGACCAAGTAAAGTGCAGATCAGACTTGCACAACCTATGGCACGCATACCGATGCGGCACGCAGAGTAAACTAACTGACTTATTGTAAAAAGAAAAAAAGTAATTTAAAAAAAATGGGGGCGTGGTGGCTGAGTGATGAAGCGCTTGGCTTTCGAACCGAAGGTTCGCGGTTCGAATTCAGGTGAAGAATAAGATTTTTAAAAAAAATTTTGGAATCCTTAGGTCGTCTCTGAGTCCACCCAGCTCTGATAGGTACCTGACATTAGTTGGGGAAAAGTAAAGGCAGTTGGTCGTTGTGCTGGCCACCTGACATTAGTTGGGGAAAAGTAAAGGCAGTTGGTCGTTGTGCTGGCCACCTGACATTAGTTGGGGAAAAGTAAAGGCAGTTGGTCGTTGTGCTGGCCACATGACTTTAGTTGGGGAAAAGTAAAGGCAGTTGGTCGTTGTGCTGGCCACATGACACCGTCGTTAACCGTGGGCCATAGAAACAGATAAACTTTTACATTATCTGCCATATAGATCGCAAAGGTATGAAAGGAGGAACTTTACTTACTTTTAAGTAGGAAGTACATTTGCTGCCCCCTTAAAACCTTAAGGTGTTAAATTTATGAAAAAAAACAACAACAAAAAAATTAAGGCTTGGCAAAAGAAGGCTCCAATTGCTGAGTTTGTTTTTTTATGAACGACAGCTCCAGTTGACAAAAGGTCCTTGGTAACATAGGCTTTAGTTGCAAAAATGTTGTTGAAAGTTTGTATAGTAAATGTCTCTATGGCAGAGGTGTCATAGAGTTCTTGTTTTAAGAGAAATAGCCATAATATAGTTCGTTGTTGCACGGGAAGTCACCAAAAAGGAGAGGTCTTTGTGGCAAGGAGTGGAACTATTTACTATTTTAGAATTCATCTTTGCAAAGGAAATGTTGTTACCAGTTGTGGACACGAAGCAGCTAAAACACTGAAGGTGTATATATATATATACAATATATATATTGTATTGTATTGTGAACAATACTAAATATAACTTTATTTATAATATATAGACAGAATCGGCTTGCTATAAAATAAAGTAAATGTACTAGACTTTAGTAATACTATTCTTTAACGAAATCTACCTCACTGCAATAACACAACCTTTCAGTCTCATGTTCTGTAGATGTCACTCCTAAGACCAAGTGACGACAATGCCTCCTAAGTTGCATTATTCACAACCTATCGCTAACCTCTTACCGTCATCATTATAAACACACACACACTTCCAAAACAGGAAGTAACCATTTTAGATGTCCTAGTTATAACATATCAACCCTACATGGCAGGGAGAAAAGTGATATTTCTCTTCAGGATTGTCGTAAAAAAAAAGGTATGGGCTTTTATGAATAAAAATAAGAGCCGACTTTTAGCTATTCCAAACAAAGTGGATAAACTAAACAGATTGAAATCATGTTTCCCTGGGCCAACGAACGTACATAAAACTCCCCTTCGTTTCCCAAGCATGTTACAAAACACTTTCTAGTACGCTGGATTGAAATGTTAAACATAAATAAACACTGTTCCTTTTACATCTTGCGATCTAAAAGTAACATTTTTAAACGCAATAAATTATGGTCACCAAATTGAAACTGTCATTTTTCAGTGATATGAACACAGTCTCGGAAGGTGATATATGGAGTGTAGAGATAGATGCTTCGCGATGTTATATCTTTGTTGCTTTAGACGTAAGCAAGATATCAACAGAATAATGAACATTGAGATTTATGGGTTAATGTATTTGCTTACGGAGGGGGAAAACACTGGGACTGATTGAAATGTAGTTAGATCTTTGCCACTGAGACAAACGCAACGCCAAGACAGTCTGGTCTTCATATTGTGTATCTGGTCGCGCATGCGAATATATGTGTGGGAGACAGTGTGTGTGTGTGGTATCAGGATTCAACTGCGCCGTTTCTGCTTCTACTTTGTGAATTTTGGTTGACGAATTATGTCCATCGGGCTAGGTCTAATTCTTAATCAAACGTACATGACTTGGTGATAAGCTTCCAAGCCTGACCTATATAACTTTTATTTTCCCTTTATTTCAAATTTGTTTGTTTTTTTTCCCTAGGAGAGTTATATGTTTTTGTTGAGGTCACTCTGATACTGCATCTTGTGAATTGCTTGTGGTATTCAAGGTAAACGTCAGCCCAGAACGAGGCTCATTTTCATGTCTTTCTTGAATATACTAAAAAAAGACGAAAATCAGACAAGTAGTCAGATATTTAAGATTTGAAGAGAATTGTGACGTCTGCTATATATATCCCCCCCCCCCCCCAGAGCGCATTAAGTAATCTCACATACACAGTTTATTGCAGTAACTATATTCTGGACTTAAATGTGAGAATTTCAGTACAAATACTTCTTCTTCGATAGTGCTATTAGAGCATGGAATGGGTTGCCTGAGCTAGCCAGAAAAACCAGTGACTTGGCAGAATTTAAGTCATTGGTTAATATGCATGACTAAATGCATGACGCGTAGGACGTAATCATCTTCTTTTTTGAAGTAACGTCTGTATTATATAAGATAAGATAAGATTAACATGGAGACACTTCCTGTTGCTCTTTTTGTTGTGGTCTTTTTGGCTTGGCCGCTGTGGTGTTGTTGCCTTGGCCGTTGTGGTGTTGATGACTTCGCCGCTGTGGTGTTGTTGCCTTGGCCGCTGTGGTGTTGATGACTTCGCCGCTGGGGTGTTGTAGCCTTGGTCACTGTGGTGTTGTTGCCTTGGCCGCTGTGGTGTTGTTGCCTTGGCCGCTGTGGTGTTGATGACTTCGCCGCTGTGGTGTTGTAGCCTTGGTCACTGTGGTGTTGTTGCTTTGGCCGCTGTGGTGTTGTTGCCTTGGCCGCTGTGGTGTTGTTGCCTTGGCCGCTGTGGTGTTGTAGCCTTGGCCGCTGTGGTGTTGTTGCCTTGGCTGCTGTGGTGTTAATGACTTCGCCGCTGTGGTGTTGTTGCCCTGGCCTCTGTGGTCTTGTTGCCCTTTTTGTTGTGCTCTTGTTGCCTTGGCCGCTGTGACCTTGTTGCCTTGGCCGCTGTGGTGTTGTTTCCTTGGCCGCTGTGGTCTTGTTGCCTTGGTCGTTTTGGTAGAAAAAATATTAACGGTGGCCATAAAATTTGGAATGATGTAATTATATTTTGCTGCTGAACCCCCCCCCCCCCAAAACACACACAAAATCACCACACACAGACACTACATACACACACACACATATGCAAACATACATACAACTTGTGAGCTTTCATGGGATTTGGAGTATTTTAGTTTAAAATGTTTTCATTAAGGACATGTACTTTTGTACTACATAGATTTTAGAACAAAAATTTTTTTTTAAATTTCAAAGCTTCTAGATTGGGGGAGTAATGTGTTGCTTGAATCCAGACCAATCGTTATAGCAGGCCTGAACACCGGCCTGTGACGTGGCGACGAGCCATCGGTCTCTTTTGACCGCTCCTAGCTTCATTCTATGACATTGGCGTACTTTTATACGTATTTACAATCAAAGCCTCAAAAAACTAAAAGTAATACAGTAACCCTTGCTGGACAGAACAACTGCTTCTTGTCAGATATTAAGTTTGCAGCAGTACTATTTTAGCTTCGCTTTATATGTCTTGGCCAATTTTAATAAGAGATTTTGATTGCTCCAAGACTTGTCATTATTCCTCCCCACTATCCTGTTTCATCGCTTTCTCTTCTTTGTCATTTTTTTTTAACCTTACAAGCTGTGAAAATACCTTCCCAGTTCACAAACATCCCCAGAAAAAAAAAAAAAAAACAGTAAACCAGATAGAAGTGAATGCCTCAAAATTTTGTTGCATGTTTGGGTGAACTAACCAAGATGGACACGGCTCCGCACGATACGTTGTACATGTTTGGGTGAACTAACCAAGATGGACACGGCTCGCACGATACGTTGTACATGTTTGGGTGAACTAACCAAGATGGACACGGCTCGCACGATACGTTGTACATGTTTGGATGAACTAACCAAGATGGACACGGCTCCGCACGATACGTTGTACATGTTTGGGTGAACTAACCAAGATGGACACGGCTCCGCACGATACGTTGTACATGTTTGGGTGAACTAACCAAGATGGACACGGCTCGCACGATACGTTGTACATGTTTGGGTGAACTAACCAAGATGGACACGGCTCGCACGATACGTTGTACATGTTTGGATGAACTAACCAAGATGGACACGGCTCCGCACGATACGTTGTACATGTTTGGGTGAACTAACCAAGATGGACACGGCTCCGCACGATACGTTGTACATGTTTGGGTGAACTAACCAAGATGGACACGGCTTCGCACGATACGTTGTACATGTTTGGGTGAACTAACCAAGATGGACACGGCTCGCACGATACGTTGTACATGTTTGGGTGAACTAACCAAGATGGACACGGCTCCGCACGATACGTTGTACATGTTTGGGTGAACTAACCAAGATGGACATGGCTCCGCACGATACGTTGTACATGTTTGGGTGAACTAACCAAGATGGACACGGCTTCGCACCATACGTTGTACATGTTTGGGTGAACTAACCAAGATGGACACGGCTCCGCACGATACGTTGTACATGTTTGGGTGAACTAACCAAGATGGACACGGCTTCGCACCATACGTGGTATAAGTAAATAGCATAATTAAAAATATACGAGAAAACAAATAAAATAGAAGATTCCTGCTGACTACAGGCATGCATACTTCATATAAAGAAAAATTACGTCACAGACCAGCTCAAAATATGCTTAAAATAACAGACTTATCCAAGTACTAAAATGTTATAAGTAATTGTGAAGGTTTGAATACATTGTGCACCATGCAGTCCATTCTTTTATTTTTTAAAAATAGCTTTTTTATAGCAAAACTCTCATGTTTATAGCATGCTGAGAGTTTATGGTCCAAATTCTTTAGTGGACCAGTGGGGGGGGGGCATGGGGGTATCTGGGAAAATGCTTACAGTGCCGCCTTTTAGCGCTCAGTAAATACAACTCTGCTTGTCGGGTGTCGAACCCTTTGATGGGTAGCGAAGCCCACTCTTGACAGGTACCCAGGTAGTTTAAGCGCTTTGCGAAAACCAGATTTGGCTTGTAACATTTACAGTTTAGTATTCGTATGAACGGGAGGCGCGGTGGCTGAGCCATAAAGCGCTCGGCTTCCAAACCGAGGGTTTGGGGTTCGAATCCTGGTAAAGACTGGAATTTTGAATATCGGGATTTTAGGGCGCCTCTGTGTCCACCCAGCTCTAATGGGTACCTGACATTAGTGGGGAAAATGTATAGGGGGGGTGGTCGTTGTGCTTGCTGGTCGCTGTGGTACGCGCGCTGGACTGTCTTTCGGTCTTCTCGATGGTCCCGGGTTCACACCCTGCCCACTGCCATCACACGTCGTCCTGCGGGAGGTTTGGACTAGGGTGTACATTAACTTCAACTCTGAAGGAACTTTCGAAAGATATTTTTAAAAATATTCGAAACAATTAAAGCATTTTAAAAGCAAAACAAACGAAGTTTATTAAATTACATAATGACAAGTGAAACAAACTTTTGTACACGACAAATGAATATAAAATTAAAAAAAATATTTTTCTCACTACTTGTTTAATGTTTCCTCGGGCAATCTCTTTTCTCTAGTCTATCTCTTTACTCTAGGCAATCTCTTTTCTCTAGGCAATCTCTTTTCTCTAGGCAATCTATTTTCTTTAGGCAATCGCTTGTCTCTAGTCTATCTCTTTTCTCTAGGCAATCTCTTTTCTCTAGTCTCTCTCTTTTCTCTAGTCTATCTATTTTCTCTAGGCAATCTCTTTTCTCTAGGCAATCTCTTTTCTCTAGTCTATCTATTTTCTCTAGGCAATCTCTTTTCTCTAGGCAATCTCTTTTCTCTAGGCAATCTCTTTTCTTTAGGCAATCTCTTTTCTCTAGTCTATCAATTGTGTTTTCAGAGGCTCTGACCTAATTGTATCAATTTATTGCATCCCCGGGGAATCCTAGCGCTTGGTATAAATCATATAGATATATAGCAAGTGAGAGGCACTCTGTTGAGCTGACCCCTGGTCAAGATGCTTTAGACAAAAAAACAACAACACGAATATATGTTCTTGGTATGAGCTGCTTAGGGCGCGCACCGCTGACTCTAAATCGCGGATTTATTGATGTATTGCTCACACTGTCATGTAGATACGCTCACGAGGAGAAGTACGCATGCTCACACGGGCGGGCTGACACGTTGTTCATTAATTTATGGCGAACTAAACTCGTTTATCTCTGCCTCTCTCTCTCTCTCTCTCTCTGTTGAGACTTTTCTATAAACATCCACAACATCTTTGTCATTTCTCTTGTCTCTGCTATTCTTCTCTTATAATTGTCTCTACTGACAGTGAACCAGAGAGTTGTTAGGATTAGTTGCACACCACCCCCTCCTTTTCAAACCTAATTCACCGCCAACTCCTAACATGTGTGATTCATTTTTTCCTTACACTTTTTACCTTCCTATACAGATATTGGTTGTTTTGAGGCCATTCCCTACTGCATTTCACCAATTTATAGTTTGCTTTTTGGTCTTTGTATCTGTAGACCGATACTTACAAAATGTACCAATTGCAACTCTTGGAGGATATATCCTGTTATATTTTATTATAATTATTATTTGTATTTTTTTTTTTGGGGGGGGGGCTTCATTCCTCTTTATGGTTGCTCCGGCCTCGTGCCGTTTTTGTTTGGAGGACACCCCTAACGCCAATATAAAATATTTCTAATTAATTGGGGGTTTTAGACAATGTTGTGAATCTGTAAATCTATCGTCTCTAATTATAATTATTTTCGTGGCCCAACCATATGGGACACCAGACATGGAAAGATAACTCTTTTATTTATGCAAGTCGGACTAGAGTTATCCCACCTAACTTTCGCGGTAACAGAACGAGATTCAGAAAAAAAAAAGATGGGGAAGAGTGTATGCTACGCCGCGGGTCGGATCGTATCTCATATATATATATATATATATATATATATATATATATATATATATATATATATATATATATATATATGTGTTATTTGAAACTTATGGGTGTATAAAAATATTTAATATCAACAAGCAACATACACATGTTTATGGTTCCACTTAATATTAAACAACAATCATCAGTTCTTACAAAGTTTTGAATATTGTTTTAAATGGTACATTATATTCCATCCTCTGCTTCATATATGAAAATATGTATAGCACTATTTAATACAAGTTATTACATTTAATAAAATAAATATCCAGTGTACATGTACTATTCAAATTGAGATATTTTAGGAAATATAAAGTAAAAGCGTTACAAAATATCTTGACAATTAATAATAAAAAGGCTTGTCTTCGAGTCATTAATGAGTGATGCAGAATTTCCCGTAGCTACGCAACCCCAGCTGTGATCTACATATTTTGCCACATCCAGAGCAAGTGTAACCATTGACCTCTTTTTATTTTTGACACCCATTATAAATGTAATTGATGGCCTACTTCTCTTTTCGACAACATAATGTCTTTAACACGAGGAGGAAAAAGCTAAAAAATTGCGTTGAAGAGAGCTTTTTGAAAAAGAATCTCTAACGATACCTTCTGGAATCGATTAGCTTTTGTCATAACAAAGAACAAATCTTTCTGTTTATACAAAACTTTCCAGCATGGAGTCTTTGTTCGACTCAATTTAAAAAAAAAAAAGAAAAAAGTAAGATAACTCCAGATGATTCAAACAAGATCTTCGGATGTCGAGTAATATCAAGAGCAATTTTCTTGAGCCCGGGGAAACCTTGCTCTGAAGAGATATGACTTAAAAGTATCTTGGGTTCATTTGAAGTGTATTTTCTTGTTGGTAACCTAACCTTTTAACCCTTTTTTTTAGAGACATACATTAAATTGGTTTGTTGTTCTTGGGGTTGACTAAGTGACGAAATGTACTTCATATGAAGTGGCTTTAACTAGTGTTTTAACAATCTTGACTAATAGTCGACATCAGGGCCGGACTTAACCATTGCGGGGCCCTATGCGAAACTGATTGCGCGGGCCTAGTATCGGTGGGAATAAGGATAATAAGTGAAAAATTAAGATTTTGTATGAGAAAAAAAATTCGACTTTGCATTTTAATCATACTTTTTTTACTAAGTACAACATTGCGATATAAAAGTAAATAAAGCATTGGAACTTTCGATTTAGGTGACAATTCGTCCGATTATTACATTTTATTTCATGAAAGCTGACAATGTATTTTTTTATCGCACGTAGGATCGGCGTTTTCCGTAAAAATTACACCCACAAATGACTATTTTTAAGGAGATTTGTGTGAGTTTTCAGGAGATTTTAATAAATGCAGGACATTTCCAGGAGTTTTTCGTATATATTTTGCAATTTAGTAATTAACATAGAATTAGAGCGGGGCCCACTGCGACCGCATAGGTTGCAGTGACCTAAGACCGGCCCTGGTCGACATGGAAGTGACCACTCTTATGTAAACATTGTGGTTAGAGAGAATACAGAGACAGGATAGAGGTGAGCTTGGTGGGCTTAGGCACTCAAAGTGGGCTTAGTGTGACACAGTAGACTTATGCTCTCAAAGTGGGCTAATGTTGAAACTATGGGCTTAGGCACTCAAAGTGGGCTTAGGCTCTCAAAGTGGACTTAGGGTGACACAGTAGGCTTAGGCTCTCAAAGCGGGTTTATGTTGAAACTATGGGTTTGCACTCAAAGTGGGCTTAGGCACTCAAAGTGGGCTTAGGCACTCAAAGTGGGCTTAGGCACTTAAAGTGTGCTAAGGATGACACTACGGACTTAGTAGAGTGGGCTTTAATGGACAAAGTAGTTTTTATCATTTTTTCTAGTTTTATAGACAGCTAATCAATTTTTTTTTTGTCCTTTGTTAATTATCGACTACTCTGGTCTATTCTAGTCAGAACTTCATGGAAACTGGAACCTTGAACCAGCCAGGAACTTGCAATAACAGCTGATTTAAAAATGGCTTAAACGATTTTATAGATATTTAACAGTTGAAAGTATATCGCTGTGAAAAGAATTACTACTAGCTCGTTGACCACACAGGGAAAACTCTAGTTTGACCGCTATCATTTTTCAAGTAAAAAAAAAAAAAATTTATACTTTACTAGAGAATCAGATATAGGATAAGATACAACATCGTTTTTTTTTTAAAGGACTAACGCATTGTTGAAAGATTGTTCGGGATTCAAGAGCTTAATAAAAGAATGTTCAGGACCATTTTACACATCGTCTTCTAAGTCTAGATCTAAATGCTTATCATTGGAATATTATAAAGTGTACTAGATCTGTACATTCACTTAACCAGGAGTCTTTCTCGGGAGTAAGGAAATGTTCCAGTGTTGTTCTCTTTTATCTAAGATTCTGTAATTTTTAAGAGAAAAACAATCGCTCTATAAGTTACATAAATGAGGAATTGTCTTTCAAAGTATTTGAATGTTTTCCCTGTAAAATCGTGTTCAGTTACCATACTTACTGACACTATTAAAATGCAAATTTGTACTGTAACGAAAGAATGAAGAGTTACTAGAGTATTAATTATATTGCTGTAGTTACTTAACACTAAAGCTTTTTATTTCTCACTTTCTGTTTTTACAAAGCTCAAATCAACCCACTCTGTCTGTCTGTCTGTCTGTCTGGTAAAAAGTTGAAACATGTTTTTTCTCCCATTTCCCATTCTCTGATCAGGTTAAAACTTTGCAGAATTGTCCACTGTACCTGACATGACATGAATCAATTTAAAAAATTAACAAATTATGTAATTAATTATAGGTGATTAATTATTTTGTTTGATATCGATATAAGAGGAATAAATGATTCTTAATGGTAGATGTTGATATATATGGATTTAATTCCCTTCTTACGTTTGGACACGTTTTTTCTCCCACTTCCCATTCTCGGATCAAGTTGAAATTTTGAATAATTATTCATACTCGATGACAATACACGAATAAATCCAAAAATTAACCAATTAGTTAATCAATTAGTACTATTTAAACCCTGCCATTTTCAGATAGATGGCAGTGATAAGCACTTCTTTCCCTTAGAAAACTTTTGCTTTGGTTGACAGATAATACCGATATTTATGGTATGAAATAAAATAAGGAGCTTAAAAAAAAGCGTATATAAGGAATGTACCGCACACCTGCAGCCATATATCAACACTGTAAGGTTTATCATACCTTCTACTTTATGAGAGTAGCGGATGGATCACTCCTAATTGATTTACTAATTGATTAACTTTATTATTGATTCATGAACTGTGAATAGACCTTGTTTTTAATGATTTATCTGTATAGAATTTAGTCCTTGTTATATAAAGGGAGAGTAATCCTTCATCCTTAAAGGATTACGGGCACGACATGACCTAAATTGTGCCAATGTGCCGAAACTCAAAACTCAAACTCTTATTGATTCATGTATGGTCTTTGATTATAATGGTGCACAATTTCTAATTGATCCGAGAATAAAAGAACCTCCCAGACCGAAAAGCAATGACCGATTCAGTATATATAAGCTTCGTACTACTATCCAAGTGACTAGTCTATACAGCAAGTCTCTCTTGTGTCCATCTACACTGCTTCATCAAAACACGAGATGCTGGTATGCTAAAAATAACTCCAGGGAAGATAACTCGAGGGCAGGAAATGTTACAAACTCCGGAGCTATTGTCACGTCTGCTGGGAGAAGAAAAAAATAAGTACTATGTGACATGGTTTTGTCGAAAGACATAGAATCGTTTTCAAGGCAATTATTTTTTGATACAAGAGACATAGACGAAAAGAAATGTTTAAACACTGTTTAAGAAAACACTTTTTTAAATTATTGACTGTTGGTATTCTTTTTATGAACAAGACTAACAGTGGAATGTTGATTAGAAAAGTATTACACTTTTCAGATTGTTACAAAGCTTATATCAACTAACTCCGTCTGTCTGTCTGTCTGGTACACATTTTGAAGACGATATTTCTCACACTTCCCATTCTGGGATCAATTTGAAACTTTGGGAAATTATTGATTGTACCAAACAAAACTTAAATGATTGTACCGAACAAAACTTAAATGATTGTACCAAACAAAACTTAAATGATTGTACCAAACAAAACTTAAATGATTGTACCAAACAAAACTTAAATGATTGTACCAAACAAAACTTAAATGATTGTACCAAACAAAACTTAAATGATTGTACCTAACAAAACTTAAATGATTGTACCTAACAAAACTTAAATGATTGTACCTAACAAAACTTAAATGAATAATAAAAAACAAACATTAAAAGTTTTTTAATTAGTGGTAATTAATTTATTTGTTGATATCGAAAACAGAAAAAAGTATTACAGTATATATATATATATATATGGCTGAATATGTGCATCTCCCCTTAGGAAATACAGACTTTCATAAAGACAGACGAAGACCTTTAATAAGACAGACTTACAATAAGACATACTTTCATTAAGACAGACTTTCATTATGACGGCTATCGAAAAAAAAGCATACAAAACAACAACAGCAAACAATAAAAACATGTAAAGGCTGAAAATAGGGAAATAATTTTAAGCTAAAAAGATTTTATTTTTACATGTCAATGACGTCGTGTTTAAAGAAAACTAGTCGACCGGCGGCGTAGCATACACCACTATTTTGCAGGGCCGGCCTTAGGCCACTGCAACCTATGCGACCGCAGTGTTAATCTAAAAATACTTTAATATGATCACAGATGACGTAAACATCTTGTTTCCCAACTCTACTTCCTGTCCATCCCTTCCGGCTTCCACCTTTTGAATCTCACTTCCATTCAATATCCATATTCGCACCATTTACATTCACACCACGCTCCGGCCGTAACACAGAAATAAGAGAGTGATCTTTCCTTTACTTCTTCTTTTCGTCCAAACTCTTGAGGGAAGAGGAGAAATATATATATAGATTATCGCCTATTAAATGACTTTGTGTTAAAATGAAATGAGCTCAGAAATTGATTCTACTGAAAGAAAAAATGCCCACAAATTATTCAATAGTTTTTTTTAAAGAAAGCATAAAGTTTATCAATGCTTCCGTTTAACGTAAATCTATGCAAAAAGGAAGAAGCTATCTTTGTATACTCGTCAATGAATGAAAACCCACCATTAGGAAGCGTCTTTGTGGTGCCAGATGTAAAAATAAATGTATCCACTTTTGAGAATGCAGTCACACATTTTCAGCACCGTCTGAACATCTTTCAACTATTATATGGGCTCTACATAGAAACACCACCCTGATACAAAGGGAAGTAATACATCTGGAAATTTTTTGAATTATGGTTTACGAAGACGTCGACCAGTAAACATGTTAAAAAAAAAAGTGTGCCCAATAATTTCAAAAAGACAAATGGCGTTGGCTTGATTCCAAACTAATCTTTTTGAGGTTCTCGTTCAATACCACACCACTACTCTGAATAGAACAATAAATCGAATAACGTTTGACTTCGTAGTTACCTCCCTTAGCCAAAGCATATAAAATGTGCGAAAAATAAATACAAGATTTGTCCTGATAGGACCTCACGAAGTGCTTCGTCCTAGAAGAATGAAATCACTTTTGTGTGTGTGTGTGTGTGTGGTAACGTCACGTAGAGCAAAAGAAACGAACTCTAGATTACATTTTGCGCCATTGTCTTACGCCCAGATAAAATTGCGTAGGAGCATAATTCTTATTCCTTCGTGTTTACACAAAGCGCTTGGTAAATTAAAACCCAGACTGCAAACATCCTTTGTTCGTGTGTTTGTCCTGTATAGGAATCTTAGATATAAAAAAAAAGGGTCTCTGGGTTGAAATGGTTGAAGTTTCCAGGAACATAGGTCCAAATATATTAACCCTCTCAGTGGAGCCTCTCACGCACTCATATGTGTATGATGATGATGATGATAATAATAATAATAATAATAATAATCCCTTAACATTCTTAGAAACATCCTCGTTGCCTTCCAGAGGGCGGTACTGCTGTAGACCTGCCACATCACCAGAAAATTCCTCAGTGGAAGCTGTTAAAGGGAACTACGATGATTTTTTTTTCTTTTTAACGAAACTCGACCCTGGCAGCCTTAGAGTATGAATACTCGTTCGTTTCTGACATAATAATAATAAGGCTTGTCTTCGAGTCCGACGATTAATGATGGATGCAGTATTTTACCTGGCCTCACAGCCCTAGCTGCGACCTACAAATTTTGCCAGATCCATCGCACGCCGGGTGGTTAATTTAGATTTTCCTTTCGACGTTTACGTCTGTCCTCGGCAGAGGATTTTCTTTTTGGTTTCGAATGTGTCTCTCCCGCTGTCTCCCTCTAAAGCTGCCTGCAACCAGGTGTTCTTTTTTTTCTTTTTGTCACAATAGCTACTAACAAATGATGTGACATTTTTCTATGTCATTTAAACCAAGCTTGCGACTAAGCTTATCTTTAAAGCGTTTTAGTGGGGCACCTGTGTTAAGCTAACCACCTTTCAGCTCAAAAAAAGACAGCTTTTGGCGTATGTTCGTCCCCCATATGGGATACGTGCCCTTCCCAGCGTAACTGTCGGACCGTAAGAAGCCCCTCTATACTGTCAATGCTGGCGCTCGCAAGGATATCGCTGTTTGTAGTGCGGTCCTGCCACCGTACGTTCATGATGGAGCGCAAGCATTTTTTGTTGAAAGCGTTGAAGAAGTCTTAGTTGCTTTCTGTATAATACCTATATCTCAGATCCATATAGAATAATAAATTATAGCTTTTATATAGCGCTACTTTCTTGCTTATAGCATGCTCAGAGCGCTTCGGTCCAATACCATTGGTGGACCAGTGGGGGGGGGGGGGGAGGGAGCATCTGGGAGAAGGTTTTTCCATGCTGCCTTTAGGCGCTCACAACTGAGATTGGACCTGGCGCTCTGAGCATGCTATAAGCATGAAAGTAGCGCTATATAAAAGCTATTATTATTATTATTATTATTATTATCTATATAAAAAACGCTATATCTAGAAAAGTGGAAACCAAATGAAGAAAAAGGTTATATGTAAAATAATCGTTGTTTATTGTTTTTCTAGTAATATTGACAGAAGGTCCTTAAAAACAAAAGACTTTTATGCTATATCATATTTATGTGCTAGTCAAAGTTTCTTTTAAAACTACCTGGTGAAGTAAGGAAAGCTGCTCCACGCTGGAACGCCATTTAGAAGGGAGGAAGTTTCCTGTATGCGGTCTAGAAGCACCTGTTATGAGAATAGCGTTTATATAGTGTTTATATAGTGTTTATCTTAAGTGTCTTCAGTTATTGTTTTATTATAGTACATAAAAATACAAATGTCACGGTTTTGCTGTTAAATTAATTTAACTCTATCTCTCCGTACTTATTTTTTCCCGCGTTTTAATGGAATTATTCATTTTTCCCATTTGTATTTCAGTAGCCTTGCACGGTTAAACTTCAACAATGGTTTTCTTTTAATCACAAAATGTTAATATTGGTATACATAAATGCATTTTTTATGCAACACAAAGTTTACGAACTCAATAATTAAGTTAGTTTAATGGGGGGGGTCAAATCAACGATGGTATCGTCATTCAGGAGAGAACAAGTAAATCCTCTACCCTGCACTCTCGCGCTAAAAATTCTACTATTGCTCTTATAAAATGTTAAGTATTGAAAAACGCTACTGCTGCCCACTATATAGTATATATATTTGTGGGTGGGCCTTGCTTAGTTATGAGAATATGTAATGTTTTGTATATTACTATTTCAGTTTGTGGCCACGGGACATAACTCCCGATTTTCTTTCTTTCGGTTTCTATTTTTAACAATCTCCTTCTTCTTATGCAATATCTCCACAATTAGATCAGATCTGTGTGGGGAAAGTGCAATGCCCCTTCCCTGTCAAAGCTAAAAAAAAAACCGAGAGATGGCTATAAAATAGGTGAACAAAACACAATGTGTCAGGACACTTCAAGGCCGTTCCTCATTAACCAGGAGTAATTGGGAGTTTTTGCGTCCTCGTTATTCTGTGTGTGTGTGTGCGCGCGCGCGCGTGTGTGTGTGTTAACTGGGTCTTTGATTGTTTCTTCTTTGTTACGCTTCGTGTTTTTTGCTTGTCAAGCGTTCTATCGAGACCAATCTTATCTTATCTTATCTTATCTTATATAATAGAGACGTTACTTCAAAAAAAAAAGGAGATGATTACGTCCTACGCGTCATGCATTCAGTCATGCATGTTAACGAATGACAAATTAGGCTAAGTCACTGATTTTCCTGGCTGGCTCAGGCAACCCATTCCATGCTCTAATAGCACTAGGGAAGAAGGAGCATTTGTACAAATTTGTCCTAGCATATTGAACGAGGAATGTGCCTTTATCTTTGTGTCTTTCAGAGTATTTTATTAAATTTTATTTTTTTTTCATATTTTGAAGATTATGGGTCAAATGTTTTATGTATAATTCCTTCTTTACTTTTGAGTCTTCTATCCTGGAGGCTTTCTAAATTTAGTGATTTTACTAAAGGTGTTACTCTAGTGAAATGTGAATATTCGTTTGTTATGAATCTCACTGCTCTATTTTGTGTCTGTTCCAGTTTCTTAATGTTTTCTTGAGTTCAGGGGTAGACCTGACTGACTGCAGAGCTAAGCTAACGAGCTGTCGGTCTCGACTGACTACTCGTTGCCACGTCACAGGTCTGCAGTCAGGCCTACAGTAACGATTGGTCACGGTTGTATCTACGGGCCCGCATCAACGCTAATCGATCGAGCGAAAAATGAAAAGAGCATCTTCGGCTTAATTATGCATTATTCAAGAGTCTAGATAGAATCGCGTAAAATGACCCTAAAGGGCAGTGAGCTGGTTATCACGCTGAGTCATTACGGTTGGCCTAAATACTCAAGTCCACACAATTAACCACTTCAATGTCGCGTCGTTAATTATGTGCAGCGCTAGTCTCCCCAAACGAGGATCTCGAGTTAAAATCCACATATAAGGTTAGCCTTCTTTGGGGTGGAGGGCGGGGGGGGGGGGGCGTTTTCAGACTTACCATCCCTTCTCCCGAATTAAAAAATAAAAAACAGGTAAAAATATTTTTTTTTTAAATACGATACAAACGCTAGAGTTTATCTTGTTTTATTTTATTATTCGATTATTAGCCTACGTCATACCATTAAGCCGTCAGAATGGCAGGGGCGGTGCCGGTGGGAAGGATTCGAACTGGGAGCCATCGTGGTAATAATGGACAGCTCAAGAGCACGCCCTGTGTTCGTCGGGTCTTAAAGGAGCTCGCGTAGATACAAATGTATTTCATTACAATACCTCTATTCAAATCGTACCTTCCAGGAAACGCATAAAACTTGGGTGGGTAGATACGGATCTTGAAAATGACTCTAAAAGGAAAAGAATTACAAGCCCGTTGGCCACATCGGGAAAAATTCGAGTTTGACCGTTGTAATTTTTAAAATTAAAAATTGAAATAAATGTATATTTGGCTACAGAAAAAGAAAACAAAAATCTCTTGAACGGACTACATGTATATGTTTTCTAGTATTCCCGCATTCTTTGAAGTTCATTAAAATTTAATGTTATGAAATATTTGCACATGGTCCTCTAGGTCTACATCTAAAGGTCTATCATTGGAATCTTATAAAGTGTAGTAGATGTATACATTCGTTTCACCAGGATTCTTTCTCGGTTGGAAGTAGAATGGAGCGGAGTAAAACATGTTCTATTGTTGTTTTAATCCAACATTCATTAGTTATTTTACAAAATAAACGCTCTATAAGTTGTATACAGGAAGTATTGTATTTAAAACAAATATTCCACATTTCCGACACTCATGTTGCGGGCCACCCAAAAGATACAAAAAAAACGAAATGAAATTCCCCTGAAACTAGAGGCCTATAAGGGAACCCGTGGATCTAGGACTTTAATTCATGAACTATTTGAAATATACTTTGTACGCGCTCGAAAATGGCTTCATTTGTGAGCAACGTTGTAGCCAGCTTGACCAATAAAACATGTTAGCTAATTATCACATTCCACAAAAATGTTAAGATCTGTTCCCTTTTCCTGGTAGATTCTACATTCAGGGTCCCATTTCATAAACACACAAATGTTAAAGGTCACGGTACCAATCCTTTAGAGAAAACTGAATGCCCTAACGTAGGTAAAGATACATTTTTCCGCTTTTTTTTTTCTCCGGGCGATTTTCTACACTTTGTGCCGACATATCGGCGGGCCGTATGAAATCACGTAGTTGACCGGATGGGGCCCGTGGGCCGTATTTTGAGCATTACTGAAATAAAGTATTAAAATATTTAAGTAAACCATTAAAAGACTCAATCTGGCCGTGTGATTATCACTGTCAGGCATTGGCTTGAACCTTGGACGCTTTGTGTTTCATTAAGATGCTTACAACAAGGACAAGGATAGAGACATATACACATCCTTCAGACATGCGCAATGTTCCCATCTATCTATCTAAAGAGATTATGCGACTAGGGCGAGTGTTGACCAGTAGACTGAGCAATCAGATGCCTTTACCATAGAATACAAACACGCACCAAAAAAAAAAGAAAAAGGCTGACCTACATACCCTAGACAATTTATGTCCGCCCTTGTCCGCAGAGGTTTCTGGACTAGCTCTGGTCTTGATTTATCGCCTTGCTATTCGTGGCTCTGGTTATGAGAAATGGCGTTATGACGTAATCGGTATTAGCGTTCATTTTACACAAGCAAGCGCACAATACCGACTGCAGCCTTTATAATTTTTTCTTTTCTCTTAGAGGCGAACAAAAGAAACAGATTGCTTTTAAAATCATGTTTATGTTTGCACTTTAAAGAGTCACATTCTAATTAGTTAATCTTTGTTTATAGTTTCCCGAGTCAGGTCAGTCTATAGAAAAATGTTTAACATTTAGGTGTAGTTTGTTTGGTTTTAGTTAAACTAAATATAAAGGACATGTTCTACTTGTGTCTTCTTTTAAATGTAGCCTATTGCACCACTTGGAGGCGCGGTGGCTGAGTGGTAAAGCACATGGCTTTCGACCGGGGACCCGGGGTTCGAATCCTGGTAAAGACTGGGATTTTTATCTTCGAAATCTTTAGGCCGCCTTTGAGTCAGTCCAGCTCTTATGGGTATCTGACATTAGCTGGGGGAAGAGTGAATGGAGTTGGTCGTTGTGCTGGCCACGTGATCCCCTTTCTTTAACCGTGGGAAACAGAAACATCATCGGCCCCATAGATCATCTTTGATATATCTTAGGCTAACATTGATTGGTTATGTTACCTAACAGAACATGAATCAATCATAAATAATAAACAAATTGATTAGTATTGGTATTAATTATTTCATTTTATTACGAAAAGAGTAAATACATTATGTATTACTAAGAATTATAATTGTAATTGTGGATTTCTTTCCCCTAGAAAGTTTTTTTTTAAATAAAGTATTTGTATATTTTTCTTATTTTTTGTTTGTTTGTTTTTGTTTGTTTAGTTGTGTTTTGTTTGTCTTTGTTTTTTATTTTCGTTTGTTTTGTTTGTTTAGTTTTTTTGGTTGGTTTTGTTAGTTTATAAGACTAAGACTAAGACTGCTTTATTGATCCTTACGGAAATTTGTTGTGATTACAAGGACTCTTTTCTCTTATAAAGACAACACAACAGAAAAATACACACAAATACAACAGACAACATAAAGAGTTCATTCAGCGACTACACACAGGTATCTTGGTGCATTTCATGTTCCCTGATCAATGAGTGGCGGTGATAGAGTCTGACCGAGTGAGGTACGATCGAGTTTTTGTACCGCTCTGTTCTTGTTTTGATTGACAGCAGTCGCCCACTTCGCGACGACCTGTCGTAGTTCTGATGGAGCGGGTGGCCGTTGTCTTCCAAGATTTTTTCGATTTTTCTTAGGCACTTTTGTTCAAAAAGCTCCTTTAAATGTGGCAATGATGTAAGTGTAATTTTAGATGCTTTTTTAATGATTTTTTCTAGACGTCGCAACAGTTTAGATGAGGCGTTGCCTTGCCAACAAGTTATTCCGTATGTTAGCAGACTCTGCATAGTCGCGCGGTAAAATGTCTCAAGGATCTTCTTGCTTAATTTAAAGCTATTGAGTTTGTATAGAAAAAAGAGTCGCTGGGCTGAGTTCCAATGTGGTCTTCCCATGAAAGCTTGTTGTTGATGATAGATATTTATATGCCTTTACTTGCTCTATAGATGTAGTGTTTATTTGCAGTTCACGTATAGTATGTTTTTTCTTTCTAAAATCTATTATAAGTTCTTTAGTTTTTGTTACATTCAGTTCTAGAAAGTTGTTGGTGCACCAGTTTGTAAACTCTTCTATTGAGCTTCGATACTGAGTTTCGTCTCCTGAAATAAGACCGACTATGGCAGTATCATCAGCAAATTTAATGAGTTTAACTGAGTCATAGATGCTTCTTATGTCATTAGTGTAAAGAGTGTATAGTACAGGAGAAAGTACACAACCTTGTGGAGCACCAGTACATAGTACTCGAGTTGAGGATTTGGTGTTGTTGACTTTAACATACTGGGGCCGTTGGGTTAAAAAGTTTAGAACCCAAGCTTGTAAGTAAGGGCTTACATTTAAGTTACTCAGTTTGTTTATCATTAGATGTGGCTGTATGGTATTGAAAGCCGAGGAGAAATCTACGAAGAGGACTCGTGCGTATGTTTTGGGTATATCGAGATGCTTATAAAGCTGGTCCAAAAGCAATAGAATGGCATCCTCAGTTCCTCTAGCTGCTTTGTATGCAAATTGGTGAGGGTCTAGGCTGTTGTTGACTTTTGCTACAAGTTGTTTTAGCATATATTTTTCAAAACATTTCATAACAATAGGTGTTAGTGCTACTGGGTGGAAATCATTTAAGCAATCTATTTTTGGTTTCTTAGGCACTGGTATGATCTCTGAAGTTTTCCAGATGTGTGGAATTACGCACGTTTGCAATGACTGGTTAAAGATATGACAGAAGATAGAAGAGATTTGCTCCGCACACAGCCTGATCAGCTTGCCACTAATTTTGTCTGGTCCAGAAGCTTTTGTTACGTCTGCTCTTTTAAATAACAAGGTCACTTCATCCTCAGTTACACAATTGACGTAGGGCTCTTGTTTTCCTTTGGACAGAGTGTTGAAAAGTTCTTTGTGTAGATCAACAAAATCTTCTTTGTCAAAACGAGAACGAGTTTTTTTTTTTTATTCGTTTGTTTGCTTGCATTTATTTTTTTTGCAATAAAATGGCAGATAGCTGTGACTATGCACATTTTGGAATAGTTCTAGACCTACAGTTTTCATTTCCAAATAGTTTCCTTCATATCTTGAATCAAAATATTCATTTTAACACACACATATACATATGTATGTATATATATAGTTTTATAGCGTCTAGAATAATACTGCATGATACTGCATTCGTCATTAATCTTCGGACTCGAAGATAAGCCTTATTATATTGCGTTTAGAATAATAAGCTACAAACTTTAATGTCCCAAAGCCCCAACTACTGTTGTCAGTGCTCCGAAAGCAAGATGGGGTACATCTTAGGCTAACATTGATCAGTTACCAGAGAAGACTGAGCACGTGAAATTTTTTATTTGAATCTCGCTTCGAGATGCTGTATATATTTTCTACATCTATGATTCGTTCGATGGGGAGGGGGGAGGGGGGCACGGTGGCTGAGTGGTTAAGCGCTCAGCTTCTGAACCTGAGGTTCTGAGTTCGAATTTTGGTGAAGGCTGGGATTTTGAATTTCGGGATTTTTAGGGCGCCCCTTAGTCCACCCAACTTTAATGGCTACCTGACTTTAGTTGGGACAAAGTAAAGGCGGTTGGTCGTTGTGCTGGCCACATGACACCCTGCTCGTTAACCGTTGGCGTAGAAACAGATGACTTTGACCTTAACATCATCTGCCCCACAGATCGTAAGGTCTGAAAGGGAAACTTTACTTTTTTTTACTTATGATTCGTTCGATAGGGGAGACCGAAATGTAGGGTGGCATTCGGCTGTATAATGTGTTTTATTTCAATAATTCACACTGTATTCTTCTGTCATATCTACGTAACAATTTCAGTTGGTGCTTCGGATATTGTAAGTTGAATTAGTATTCTGTGCATTGCATGTAACGAATCTCTGGATAACGCCTCAGTATTTGCGCCACTAGATCTACATCTGGAATTATCATGTTCCTTCATCCTAGTTACTCCCCCACCCTCCTCAGTGGCCTTTTTGATGGAAGGTCGCCGTCCGTGGCTTTCGTCATTGTGGTGTGTCTAGAAGCAGTAAATACAGTGCCACATTGTTCCGACTTGTGTCAGCTGATTCGACAGAAAGTGACGTCAAGCTAAATATAATTCTTGAGCCTTGTGTTGGCGAGAGTCGATGGAAGATTCAAAGTTACTTAAGAATCAATAGAAAATTGACTATTTTACAGTGCTACTGGAAAATTCCATTTTAATGTATGAGATGAGGGGGGGGGGGAAGGGAAAGCGTGGAAGTTTTTGGGTCGATAGATCTAAATTATTCTTTTCATTGCAATAAGATAACCTGTTTTTGGATTTTCAAAGGTCAATTTAAAAAAAAACAATGAAACTTTGGAGTCCTGTTACCTTGGAAAGAAACAAAAAACAAACTGCGACAAGCAAATGTTAAGTTTTCTAAAATTAAAGTTTTTCTGTGTTATGAAATTTTCTGTGATATTATTGCCCGGTAATGGGCAATATTAATCCGTTAGTGGATCCTAAAGAGGCGCGGTGGCTGAGCGGTAAAGCGCAAGGCTTCCAAACCGGAGGCCCCGGGTTCGAATTCTGGTGAATGCTGGGATTTTAAATTACTGGATCTTTGGGCGCCTCTGAGTCCACTCAGCTCTAATGACCAACGGTTAACAAACAGGGTGTCATATGTCCAGCACAACGACCTTTACTTTCCTCAATTAAAGTCAGGTACCCATTAGAGTTGGCTGGATTCAGGGATTCAGGCTTTCCTTAAAAATCCCGAAATTCAAAATAAAATCTTCACATAGATTCGAACCCAGGACCCCATGTTTCAGAAGCCCAGCGTTTAACCACTCAGCCATCGCGCCCATTGTAGATTGTAGCATGTGTTTCATAAACTCTTTCAACATTTCAATTTCACAATATATTTGAAAGACGTCTCTATGTTAATAGTGCTGCAATAGCAGCAGCCGTGATTTCTAGTTTTATTTTGGTATAGTGCATCTTTCATGCTTGTAGCAAGCTTATCTGTAGGGGAAAGGGGGGGGGTATCTGAGAGTAGGATACCAAGCTGCCTTCACGCCCTCAGAGATGTCAACATCTTCGACTGCCATTGTTTTAATCATATCTGTTACTAGTAATCAAGACTCTTTGGCCATTCTTGGCGAAACTTGTCACGATAATTCTTTAGATTGTCGCAAAGGCGGTTATATATTCGTTTAAATCCACAGCCACCAATCCCGGAAACCTAAATCTAAGTTTATCTTTTCTTAGACTTTTTTTTTTAGATTAAAAAACCAAGCAATACAGTTCTAGACAAGTTTAAGTTTTATAGAAGAAAACAAAACAGACACAAGAAAAACCAGAGAAGACCACAGCTCTCATGTTAGGCAGGACCTGCGCTTATTGGATGTTCACGCGCCAACACAGACTCGGCTCAGTTCTGCTGTATTGTTGACAGTCGTTTCATCCTGGTCCAAGTTTCACGCCTGGCTGTTCCGTCGCGCCCCATTAGCCATCTCAGTGATCCCAGCTGGTAATTAACAGGCTCCCGATCGAATTAGCGCTTCCGGTAATAGGCCTGCCGGTAGTCGGCGCTGCCTTGACATTGGGGCTGAAATATTTACGAAAAAATAGAATGGAGTAGGGATCAAATAGTTTCTCTACACGGGAAAGGGGAGGGGGGTTTAATTGGTTTAAATAAACAATAATAATAGAAATCTATCATTGTATATACGTGCACACACCCACATTGTTTGTCCATATGTGTTCCATGAGCTACTGGAATAATTAACTAGTAGGTTACGAGAGTTACTGATTATTAGTAACTACGTAGCTCCTTAACAAATACCAATGCATCTTACATGCTTAAATCATCTTTTAAAAAGGGTGCTTATGTATAGTATAAAAGTTTGCATGAATAATTCTTGAAACAAATGTTTTGTTTTGAGCAGACTAAAAGTATACGTATTTTTGACATTTGAAATGTGGGTCCCTTTTGGGTCCTTTATCAGTCCAGGTATTTTATTTAGTATTTAATATTATATTTAGCTTTTCATGAAAATATGCAGGGCGCCGTGCACTTATGTACCATTATGCATCTAAACTGCGGCCCTAAGCAATTTGAAATATGGGTCCCTTTTGGGTCCTTTATCAGTCCAGGTATTTTATTTAGTATTTAATATTATATTTAGCTTTTCATGAAAATGTGCAGGGCACCGTACACTTTGACAGTTCCGCCTCTAGGCCATTCTCCATCAAGAGAGGACTAAAACCAGGATGTGTTCTGGCTCCAACAGTATTCAGCATCTTCTTTTCAGTTGTACTCACCAGCGCTTTTAAATCCCTGGAAGATGGAGTATATATATCCACAGTAGATTCGATGGAAAGCTATTTAACCTTGCACGCCTTTAAGCCAAAGCAAAGAGACGGCGTATCTTGACTAGGAAACTGCTGTTCGCCGATCATGCGACACTCATATCTCACACACACACACACACTATTGCAGAGGCTTGTGAATGCTCTGGCAGCTGCTTGTCAAGAGTTTAGCCTTACAATAAGCCTCTCCAAGAACGAAATCCTGGCGCAAGATGTCACAGAAATACCAGCGATACATATTGGAAATCACACACTTACAGTGGTGCAGGAATTCACATACTTGGGAACAACAATAGCCAGCAATCTAGATTTAGACACCGAGCTGACAAAAATGAATAGGAAAGGCTTCTGCAGCAATGGCAAAACTCTCCAAGCGCGTGTGGGAAAATACCAAATTGACTACGGCGAACAAAATCCTAGTCTACAATGCTTGCGTTCTGTCACACTTCTTTATGGCAGTGAGAGCTGAGCAACTTACATGCGTCAAGAACACAGATTAAATAGCTTCCAATTACGCTGTCAGCGACGCATAATGTGCATCTCCTGTAGTGATCATGTCTCCAAACAGGACATTCTGAAACGGGTCAATATGCACAGCATCTATGCCCTTCTTACACAGAAAAGACTACGCTGGTTCGGTCATGTCACTCGCATGCCATATGCCAGAAGAATCCCTAAAGACATACTATACACTAAGATTGCAGAGGGAGTAAGACCCAAGGGCCGCCCAAGAATAACCTATAGAGATGTCTGTAAGCGAGAACCACGGGCATCGAACAAAGTATGTGGGAGGAGATAGTCCAAGACCGGACAACATGGAGACAGACTGTACGTGCTGGTACGAACTTCGCCGAGTGCAAAAGAAACGAAGCTGCATCAGCCAAGAGAAAGAAGAAGTAAGCTGCTCTGTCAACTAGCCCTAAGTCAGATACATATACATGCACGAACTGTGGCAAACTCTGCCGCTCCAGTATCGGCTCGATCAGTCACACCAGATTCTGACCCGTCTCAAGACGAAGCCAAAAGCATGGATTCACCTAGGCGCATCCATTGTCTTCCGAGACATATATTTCAGTGTTATATTTCTTAGAGGCCATAAGCTATAGCTTTTGTTGCCGATATGTAAATCCGGCCCTGACTGCTACGGAATGTTAATGGCGCCTTTCGATATGAGTGATAAAATGTGTCACGTCTATTCAAACCCATATGTTTGACATATCCTTGAAAAACTCCAATGAGACCACTTTTCTCTCCATAATAACAAAAGAACGCCGCTGAAAAAGGCGATTATATTTTACACTTAACAGCGTGAGTTACCTTCTCTTGAACAGGTCATAAAAAATGAGTAGAATTCAAGAGAAGAAATATTAGAAAAAAAAATCACTTACTGTTGAAATAATAAACACATCTTTATCCTCGGGTTATTCAATATTCTGTTTTTACACATGTGACGATTCTTTAGTTGAGCGCATTTTTACGAACTATAAAATAAATAGAATGCCAAGCAAAATATACATGGACGGCATAAGTGCGGGTTAAACTGAAACTAGAGACTCCCGAGACAAAAAGATCCTTTTAAAATAAACCTGTAGTTTCGAACTATGAAAACAAATTTTCTGTTTGGACAAGACAAATTACAGCATTATGTGCTCATCAAGTTTGGGTAAGACGCATTTTTCTAAGGCAACATCTTACCATACGTCCCAATGTTTTTTACGCATCTTCCCTGTATTTGAGAACAACATTTTAAACAAGTAATAGAAAAAATAATATTTAAAAAAATCAAAGCTTATCTAAGGGAGAGAAAAAAAAGCTATTTACTGCCATTTTTCTGAAAATTACCTGGGTTAGCTTCCTTTCTGCGATATAAAAAATAAAATTAATTAGTTAGTACTAAAGGATTTTAGTAATTGGTTATTATTTTGGATTGATTCGTGTATTGTCTTTTACTATGAATAATTATTCGAGATTTCAACTTGATCCGAGAATGGGAAATGGGAGAAAAAACGTGTCCAAACTTATAAGGGGATTAAATCCATATATACATAAATTGTTAATCATCTGATGGGCATCCGATTGTAGGCCAACCTGTCCTCAAAAATCATTCTTTATAGATTGATAATGTATTGATAGCTGATCAATTGCATACAATGAACTCTATATAATTAAAACAAATAGTGGCCTTATGTTGTTTTTAATTTTTAAGTGTGTAGGCTCTAAAAGGATGAAGCCTACTAGTAACACTGTCTATGGATGTAGGCTGTTACATTATTTCGGAAATGTGTTAAATTAGTATTGTACTGTACACGGTGCCCAGGTGATCACTTTTATAGGAGAATATTATATTGGCCTCCTCCAGTCGTAGAACGACTATGGTTCATCTCGAACACTTTTTTCATGTGGCTGTGGAGCCCTATTTCGGAGAGACACTCCCCTCCACATATAGTGCAGGTCAAGGTGGTTTTCACTTTAGTGGTAGAGGACCCGGTCATTTTCCGTGTGGCACGCTTTTCTTCAAGAATCGAGGCCCATGTTTTCTCGCTGTCCATAGCTTTCTTGGTCACTCTCTCTCTCTCCAACTAGTGCGGTCTTAGGCTATGGGGGAATATTATACGACCTTTAACCATGTACTACGTGTCATTGACGCATTTATGTGTCCCTTTCGTTGGCCCTACTGACCCATTTGGTCTTTGCCCGAACGCTCAAGTAGCCAGTCTGCCCCTGCGTGACACCCTAGATTGTCTGTTGGAAAGGTTTTCTTCCAAAGGTCAGAATAGAAGCACACACTTATCCCCCCCCCCCCCCCCCATCGTCTGTTTGAAACTTACAAGAAAGTCTGACAACACTTTCATAAATGTGTTCCCACACATGACAACGTACCGGAAGAGAGAAAAGTGTTTTTATTAGGTGAAGGCTACAGAAGACATCGTTTAGAATACGCCCCCACCGCCAAAAAAAATATATAAAGTCTACAATTTCCTTTCATTACGTTGCACAGAATCAGGAAATCGCCAATTTCGGGAAACATTAAGCCCTCCCCCCCCCCCCCCAAACCACTTGGTTAAAATAAAAACAGAATACTTAGACATCACTGCTTGTTATTGTTCATATTTTAAGACCAAAAAAAAAAATGCTCCAAAATAAATCTAAAGAAGAGCCGAAAAAAAAACAACGTCGTGATATGAATTTTTAAAAAAATCTGGCCTCGCTTGTGAGACTTTGAGCTATAGATCAATTAATGATCCATTTTGCACGTGCTAATCCCACCATCGGTGTCACGTGGGGGTTAAGAGTTGGTAGTCACTGCGGTGTTACCTTTTTTTTCTTCTTTTTAACTTTTCGCTTCTTCATGTTTTTTTGGTTGCTGTTGCTAATAGTTCATCGCAATGGAAAATCCAAGTTGTGAATAGATGGCGCTAGGGACGAGTGTGGTACCTTTACAAATTCTGTGCAGCAATTAGCGCCTAATAAACGTGTGTGCGCGCGTGTGTGTGTCTGTGTGTGTGTGTGCATTTTTTTTCAACATGTTTACGGTATGAAGATTTTATGATAAGTGTTTTATCTGTGCATGGTGCACACGGATAAATAAATGCAGAGAGAATGTGTTTATGGCTTTATTTTTTTTGTTTTTACGATGATGATGTACTTTTAACATAAGTGAGAACGAAAAGTAAATAAATGAGAAATGAGATCAGCTCTGATGTCTATCAAATTTGTTTTTGGACCAAAGCGTCATAGATAAAGTTTGAAATAAAAACCCCTCCCCCCAAAAAAAAAATAAAAAATTAACCTTTAAAAAAACAACAGATTGTTATAAATGCATCTTCCTCTGTTTTCTGCTCAAAATTGTTTGTGTACGTGTGAAATTTGGGGTGGGGGGGGGGAGACGAGAGATACCATTTGTTCTGTTGCTTCTTACAAAGCATATATCAACTCTGTCTGTCTGGTAAAATGTCTGTACACGTTATTTCTCCCACACCCAATCTCGGATCAAGCTGAAAATGTAATCTCATATCATTGACCTTGACAAACACGAGAATCAATAAAAACAAAATTAACCAATTAGTTAATTGACTTTATTTTTTTTTTGGGGGGGGGGAATATCACGAACAAGGGAAAGAAATAGTACTTGACTGAAGTGGTGGTATAAGCTCATTTACAATCTTCTCTAGTCATAAGTATCGCACAAGCAGAGTGGTTAGCATTGCACAACGACCCGAGGAGGAGTGAGCCATGAGTTCGAATTCAGGTCGTTCTCCTTTTTTCATTATTGTTTGTTAATGCTTTTAAAAACCAATGACTGGGTTGAATCCACCCAGATTATCCTTTAGTACTTCACTCTCCTTTTCCCAACTGGTCCAGACAAGGGAAAGGATAATATATCATATTGTGAAAACTGAAAACAAAACAATAGGCAAAAATATTATTTACCGCACAGATGTATTATTGTTGCCTTAGATCAATTACACATTTAATTACATGACTGGTCTAAACTAATTGATACAATTGCACTTTGTATAAGATTTCTTGTTGTTTTTTTTCAAAAAAAGTACTTTTTATGTTTTTTTTTTTTTTTTTTTTTTTTTTTTACAACCTCCGAAACGAGAGGACTGGGATTTTTAAATTTGGAATTTTTGGACCCCCCCCCCAAAGTCCTCCGAGTCCCTACATCTCTAACTTTTACATGACATAAGGTTGGTAAAGTAAAGGTGGTACGTCGTTGTGCTGGACACTTGACACCCTCGTTAACTGCCCTGCCGTAAAAAAAGGCTACCCCTACAGATCCGACACCGATCCTCATAGTAGGCCTGAACACTGACCAGTTTTCATCAATAGCCCGTTGCCACCTCACAGGTCGTCACATTAGTGTCACGAGTCGAGTCTGTGACCTATTTCGACCAGTTTCTAGAAGCTCGAGGTCAAACCAGTGCAAGTGTCCAGCGTAAACAAGTTAATTTTAGGTATCCAATCAAAGAAAAAGGTTAAGGAAAAAAATAGCACACGTCAGCTTCTAGAAGGTCAAAGTTACTAAAATAATTAGGGAAGACGTTTCCATGATTCTGGAATGTACGATTAAAAAAGGTATAAATTAAGGGAAAGTCAATTAGACGCGGTCCTCGCATAGTAGTAGTTCTTTTGTAGAGCGATGGTCCTCGCTTAGTTATCGCTCAAGTCCTCTCTTAGTAAAGGTTTTTCAAGTTTTGTGATATTAGCGGGTCCATTTAATTAAAGTTTTATTAGTTGAAGTAATATTATAAGTTGAAGTTATACTAAGTGAAGTTTCATGTATCTTTAAGTTTTATTTATGAAGTATCAAGTCAAGTTGTTATTGAATTGAGAAGTTAATTTGATGTGAAAGTTGAAGAAGTATTAATAAAGAAGTTTTAAGAAATACAGAGAGATGTTTCTTTCTTCATTTCATATGAATTCATCAACTTATTAATACAATCCTCGGTCTGTTCGTCACAATTAGATATGTGACGTGGCAACGAGCTATTGGTCTAAACTGCCCACAGGTTGCGACGTTGCAGGTCAGTGTCCAGGCCTACTCTAACGGTTGGTCACTGACCTCTCATCTACCTTTTATAATTAGTAGAAAAATTTCACCTGAAAAAAAAAAGAAATTTAAAAAAAAACATGGGTAAACATGCTTCGCCCGTAAACCATTTATGGGTGTGTTCGCGTGGGAAGAAATAGAGGTTATGGCAAGTTCGATAACCCTATCTAAGATATAATTTTAATAATAAATTCCTTACGATATCTTTTGAGAGACGTCTGGTCGACAACAGATTCTGATCAACTAGTTCTAGTCACTAGTCTTCAAACTAATATCTGTCGACAAATCCTTTTAGAAACGTCAAGACCAAAAAATAAAAAATGATTTCGTCACCAACATAAATAGAAAATATTTAAATAGATTCAATCCCCAGAAAATCCGACAGGAATTTGTATTTGAATTTCTAATCCCTTCCAATAAATTGATTTGTAATTCAGGTTATTTCAGAAAGTCCAATAGGGCATCTCTTATCTGCTGAATTGAAGTTCCAAAATATCACGTGGCTAGTTACAGAATCGGGATCAGAGTTAAACTGTCTGGGTCTCTGTGGTCTGGGGAAAAAAATGATCTAAAGTCATGACTTTGTGTATGAGTGTAAGTGACTTGTCAATATTTATTACCCCGTAATTCTTTTTTAACCCTTCAATATGTACATGTAACTGGAAAGACTTGAATGGTAAAGAAAATTAGAAATGTAACTCCTGTCTAACTGGACCATGATTTCTTTTTAGTAACAAAAAAAAAAAAAAGAAAATTTTCAAAGGGAAGTAATTTTAATTTCATGACCGTTTATAACATTCATTCACATGGTAAGAGTATACAGTAATGTATTAGGAGTATAAAATCAATATATACAGACATACAGTAGCATTTATTGCCCTTATTCGATAACAAACAAAATAATTGATTACAAATAATTAATTTTTTCATTAGGCGTTGTTTTTTTTTAGTAATATATTGTTAGGTACAATAACTAATAGTGTTAAGTTTCAACTTGATTCGAGAAAGGCCATAATATATATGAAATTTATACCAGACAGACAGAGTGAGATAATACAAGATTGATAATAAATATCTTAGCTTGGTCATATGACAATAAGGCCAGGTATTTCAGATACTCTAGATTGAACAAATTGAACAATCATTAATCTATGATCCTGGCTATAAATTGGGCGGCTTTACAGAGGACGATTGATAAATATCTTAACTTGGTCATATGACAATAAGGCCAGGTATTTCAGATACTCTAGATTGAACAAATTGAACAATCATTGATCTATGATCCTGGCTATAAAGTGGGCGGCTTTACAGCGGACGATTAATAAATATCTTAACTTGGTCATATGACAATAAGGCCAGGTATTTCAGATACTCTAGATTGAACAAATTGAACAATCATTGATCTATGATCCTGGCTATAAAGTGGGCGGACGCTAATGCGTACGTCACAATATGTCTCCCTTTCATAACCTTGTATGGAAAGTTGTGTTTCTTTCAATGATTACTCCCTCATTTTGGAGAGCCTGGTATGACTGTTTGAGTAATACAGATTATTTGTTATCCACTTACAGTGTCTCATGGTAGCTGATCAGATCAGCTAACACATGAAGATGAGTTCATGCAATACATAAATAAACACCAAAATAATACGTATATAAAACCCAAATAAAACCCAATGAAATTACTAACGTGCAAAAAATTAGCTATTTCATTTCTCTATCTAAATTTTATTCTACGCTGGATATAACTATTTAAGTTTTTTTTTACAAGTGCCGTTAAAATTTAAGCATAACATAATACAACGGGGGTAATAATTATAAGCTCTTGTCTCTGGTTTCGTTCCAATAACTCTATCCTTTAAAGTGTTTTTTTTTTTAAAAAGGATTAAAACATAATGATGCTAGTTTCAGAAAATTGACACTTAAGAAGTTTTTGCGCATGCACGTGTATTCTTGG
The DNA here is from genome assembly GCA_036873155.1 of Biomphalaria sudanica. Taxonomy (NCBI): domain Eukaryota; kingdom Metazoa; phylum Mollusca; class Gastropoda; family Planorbidae; genus Biomphalaria; species Biomphalaria sudanica. The sequence continues at coordinate 934,247 of JAZGLO010006660.1, forward strand.
GGTGGGTTGGGAAAAAAACGGTGGTGATGGGGGGGGGGGTATGAACGCATTGCAACGTCGGCTATTTAAATATTCCCAGCATGCAGTTCTTCGAGTTAAAAAAAAAAAAACACGCCACGAGCGGAAAAGCGTCTTAAATTTCAGTATAGCGGTTGCCAAAGATGTTTAAGATAGTACCCTTGGACTACACAGCAAGAGGACTTCTTCTCATCCATATCTGGAACTCCTGGTTGAAATGAGGCTAAGGGAGTGAACTCTAGAACTCTTCTATCTTGAAAATTCTGGAAAATTGTGATGATTTTTTAGAAATATTCTTTCCTTTATAATTTTTTTAAGCTACTCGTGGTGTGAAGTGAAATCAATTACACATAGACTTTAAATGCTAAAATCTGATTATTACAAGTACATCATCTAAAAATTTTATAGGGAAAAAAAGGCGTGGCCAGATCTCCAATTACGATAAATTAGATTTATATAAATATATATATATATATACCCAGTTGCACTAAAGCAGGTTACACTATCTTGAAGCTATAAAACATATCTTGAACCAAAGAATTTACGGGTGTTTTATTATCCAATAGTAACTGATAGATTATGATATAACCTAAATATATATATAATAAAAAATATAAATTTCGGGACTAGGTCAAGACGCTGTTAAATTAAACTACTAAAAAAAATAGTTGCACCCTAGACTTCATTTTATGGAAGAACTCAAGGATTAGTTATTATGAAGCTCTTACTTTCCGATATAAGGATAGAATGTTTTGTGTCTGTCAGTAAGATAGAGTGTTTTGTGTCTGTCAGTAAGATAGAGTGTTTCTTGTTATGTCTTTAATGTATTTGTGTCTGTCAGTAAGATAGAGTGTTTTGTGTCTGTCAGTAAGATAGAGTGTTTTGTGTCTGTCAGTAAGATAATTTGTTTTTCGTGTCTGTCAGTAAGATAGAGTGTTTTGTGTCTGTCAGTAAGATAGAGTGTTTTGTGTCTGTCAGTAAGATAATTTGTTTTTCGTGTCTGTCAGTAAGATAGAGTGTTTTGTGTCTGTCAGTAAGATAATTTGTTTTTCGTGTCTGTCAGTAAGATAGAGTGTTTTGTGTCTGTCAGTAAGATAGAGTGTTTTGTGTCTGTCAGTAAGATAATTTGTTTTTCGTGTCTGTCAGTAAGATAGAGTGTTTTGTGTCTCTCAGTAAGATAGAGTGTTTTGTGTCTGTCAGTAAGATAATTTGTTTTTCGTGTCTGTCAGTAAGATAGAGTGTTTTGTGTCTGTCAGTAAGATAGAGTGTTATGTGTCTGTCAGTAAGATAGAGTGTTTCTTGTTATGTCTTGACTGTATTGTGCTGTGGTGGATGACCTTTTTCGACTTGGGGTCAATTTAAGTTTACCATACATGCGTCACTTGTCACCTTGTCCGATGGAGCAGAATCACTACATTGAGCCCTACCTTGAAGATGTAAAGATTATTATCAAGGTACTGTAGAAATGCATTAATCACTACTCACACATATATTCGTTAGAACAGTGAGGCCAAACTATCACAGTTAGAGTCGCAAGACCTTTCGACCAATTTCCGTAAATCAAATGCACTGGTTGTCTTCTCCTGTTATTGGTTAAATCTTGGACATTTTCTCCCTTAAGTCTGAATCAGTATTTTTATTGTAGCATCAGTACTTAGACTTTGGGATTCGCTACCATATAGAACCAGAAAACCATCTAGCACAAGTTCAACCTTGTTGGCCGGCTAGAAAAAGAAAAACAAATGAAATCTGTAATAGAGGAAGCCAAAAAGTAGTTTGATGACCATTACTAGAACCAAGTTCAGACTTTCATCTTAAGATTCATTTTAGAAATGTCATTTCCGGTTCTAAATGACATTTATATGAACGTTTTTTTTTTTCGAAATCATTTTCTTTTTCACATTTTTATTAAAATTGTGTGTATTTTATCAGTAGCTGGGCTAGACATACTGTTATGTAGTGTTTGTATGTATTGCTGAGGTAAACAAACAATTTTCCCCTATCAGTCCCTAAGATCTGTTGGCAGATGATGTAAAGGTCACCTGTTTATGTTGCCCACTGTTCACGAGAGTGTCATGTGGCCGGCACAACGGAGACCGGCTTAACTCTTAACCAAATATTGTCAGGTGCCCATTAGAGCTGGGTGGACTTAGAGTCACCATCAAGATCCCGAAATTAAAAATCACAGTCATTATTGGATTCGAACACGGGACATCTCACTTCGGAATGCAAGCACTTTACCACTCAGCCACCTCTCCTCCTCCTCCTCTGTTATAACTATGAGGAAAGAAGGGCGGATGTTTTGGTTGTGTAGGCTGAAGAGTTTCTGATAAATTCACGAGGTGGCCTGGCGTAATGTAAAGGAATATAATGGACTGCATTGGACGTCAAAGGCAGATTAGGAAAAGTTGTGTATTGGTACTTGGTAGTGAGCTAGACTTTATTGAAATTATCTTTTCATTAGTAACATTACATGTATATCTACTTACAAGTTGAAGGTTCAAAGTTATATTAAGTTTGTTTTAAGAAGAAATTTGTTCGAGCTTTTTTGTTTCAAGTTTATTTCATTAAGAATTGAATACGCCTATGCAGGTTTAATTGTACTAGTTGCTTGGAGCTACAGACCAAAGACCTAGCAACAACACAGAACATATATATATATATATATATATATATATACACGTTTTTTGAGCTAAAATAAAGAATTAATCAGAACAGTGACGTAATTAAAAAACTAGCTGGTTTCTCGTATCTTTGAATAATCGATAATCTTAACCATCTTTCCTTTGTTCTGCTTCAGGCAAATAACATTTTATTATGTCAGTAAGTAACAAAAATAATAATAAAAAAAACTCTGAGAAGTCAAAGTGACCTTAAAAATAGACGGAAGCCAGTGTCATCACGGACGTGTCAAAGTTGTTGTCACTGGCAAGTCTGTAGACATCTACTGCCGCCAGTTACTATTTTCTTTCTCACTTGATTAATCCTTGACGTACAGTCTCAATGAGAGAAAGAAAATCCTAAGCGCATTAATACATCGTTAATATTGCAATCTGGTTTCGAAAGTAGTTCCTTGGCATATCGTGTGCACTTTAAATGTTAAGAATACGTTCGATTTAAGTCGCTGACTAGATAGAATTATTTTGGTTTTTATGGAATCAATTCGCACATATCTTATTCTATACGCTAGAACAAATTCGTACCAGTGCTCCTTCTTCCCTAGTGCCATTAGAGATAGGAATGGGTTGCCTGAATCAGCCAGAAAATAACAACGACTTGGAAGAGTCTAAGTCATTTATTAACATGCATGACTAGATTGACGTAGGACGTAATTATTTTCTTGTTTGAAGTGACGTCTGTAATATATAAGATAAGATAATAAGAAAGTCATTGCTACTACTGTTATCATCACTATTATCATTATCACTACATCTTATCATCACAATCATTTATATTATTATCCAAGCTATCATTACCATCATCATTATTATTATCCCCGTCACTATCATCAATCTCATTACCAGCACTGATATCATTATACAAATCATCAATCTCATTACCAGAACTGATATCATTATACAAATCATCAATCTCATTACCAGCATTGTTATTATTATACAAATCATCAATACCACCATTATCAATATCCACGTAGTGCGGTCTAGGGCTATGTCTTTTCATGGTCAGTTTTAATGTTCACTGTTTTGATGTCCCGTTTTATAAAATCCACATAACTGAGGTGGGGGCGGCCAGTTTTTTTTTTAAAAGCCAGACTAGAGTTGCCCGTAAAGAATGACTATTGGGATGCGATTGTCCTCCATCCGTTAAACAAGACCAAGCCAGCGCATGAGGTCACTGTAAAGATGCTGAGAAGACCCGTTATACATAAATTGTCAAATTTCTGTGGCCTTCTGTTGCAATTGTATATTGCTATGCTTTTAGTCAGTGTATTTTTAGAAATTTGTGAACTAAAAGTGATAGTGAAAAAATGTATAATGTTCCAAACTAAATACTCAGAAAACATAAGGGGGCAGTACCAGTAGTAATTGTGTGGCTATTTCCAATATATAGGCCTAAGCTTTGTTTGATTTTATGTATTCTATATTTTGTTTCTATTCGTATGAAATAAGAAATAACACATTTTTAATATATTTTTAGAAACCGAAATCTAATTTTAAAATAAATAAAAAGTAAAGTGTTCTGTATGGCTTCTGCTGTGCATAGATAAACTCTCTCTCTCAATCTATCTCTCTTCTTTTATCCTTCTTTCTCTCTTTCTCTCTCATATTTTCGCCCTATCTTGTGCTCATAAACACAAGTAAATCAAATTTCTATTGGGACATTTTGTTGTCTGCACCGTGCAACACTGCATCCAGAAGTGTGCCAAGTTCGTTAACTCTGGAAACTAAAGTGACAGTAAAATTCAGTTCAAGAGACCCGCGCAATCTGAATGGCACATTAAACTCGGGTCCCCACAAAGAGCGCCAAATCTTTCCGCGTCCCGAGACATGACGTTAAACTGCGCTCCTCTTTCCTTAGCACTTTTGGAGCTCAAAAGTGCTCTACTTCTTTTCTATCATTGTGTCTGCCTCCTCCTTTCCTCAATCTGCCTTCATTGATCATCACTCTGTCTCCTTATCTCTAAATATCTCACTACGTCCTAGACCAGTCCGTTTGCCGTGGACTGCGACGGGTAAGGGGGGATAAAGAGATCCTGGTGTTTGAGTGATGGCTATCTGAGGATAAGCCACCACAACACAATACTTTGGCTCCAAGTTCCCCTAGACCTGAGGCCCAGATGGCCCGCTCTGGGTCAACCGGCTGGTCATGCCGAGCTACCAGCATAGGTCTTCGACCCTATAATGTTCGAAATGGATGTACCTTCAGCCAGGCGAAATCGGCTGTATTGGCCCAAGCCAAAGGCCAATTCGGCTTGACAAAGACCTATGCCCAGGCTGTTGCTAAGATAGGAAGATCCATAGCCACACAGACGGACACATTGACCCCACCACCCCCTCCTCCTCCTCCAACTCAGAAGAAAACACCGCCAAAGAACACACCTCTGAAGAAACAAGAAAGCCCTGTTGTCATGCTCAAGAACAGGTTCTCTGTGCTCGCTGATGAGAGCATGGAGACTGAGCAGCTAGTCAAAACCAATACTCCGGGAGAACCCGGAGACATCATGTCTGACACAGGTTCTCCTCAGAGAAACCAGTCAGACACCCCAACCTCTACCGAATTAGAGGTTGACCAACTCCCTAAGGGGAGAAATCAAAGCGGAGAGGATGCCCGAGGTGAGCGAGGAGGAAATAACCTCCGCTCTAACCAGAGGGATCTCCCCTCTCCAGAGAGAAAGACTTCCCCCAAAAGGGGGTTGTCCTCCTCTCCATCCAAACCCAAGAATAAAAATACCAAGGTCACTGGAATTAAGGGAAACCCCTCCGGGGGCCTCCCAAAGCCAAATAGCTCCAAGTAGGTCATCTAGAATAAGCCATGGATTCCAGAATTGTACAGTGGAATTGCAGAGGCCTCAAGGCCAATTATGAGGAGATGCAGCTACTGATGGACTCTGAGACTCCTGTAGCTGTCTGTCTACAGGAAACATTTCTGAAAGATAGCATCAGCTTCCGAAGCTACAGTGCTTACAGCAAGAATGTTGAGGATGCAGAGAGAGCATCAGGTGGAGTCTGTATCCTTGTGAAGGATAGCATCCCCCATGAGAGGGTTGAACTACAGACCATACTACAGGCCGTAGCAGCTAGGATAACCCTTCACAAGGTTATCACTTGCTGCAGCCTGTATTTACCACCAGGCGCTCCATTAAACCAAACAGACATGGAGGACCTATTGACTATCATTGACCTTGACAAACACGAGAATCAATAAAAACAAAATTAACCAATTAGTTAATTGACTTTATTTTTTTTTTGGGGGGGGGGAATATCACGAACAAGGGAAAGAATAGTACTTGACTGAAGTGGTGGTATAAGCTCATTTACAATCTTCTCTAGTCATAAGTATCGCACAAGCAGAGTGGTTAGCATTGCACAACGACCCGAGGAGGAGTGAGCCATGAGTTCGAATTCAGGTCGTTCTCCTTTTTTCATTATTGTTTGTTAATGCTTTTTAAAAACCAATGACTGGGTTGAATCCACCCAGATTATCCTTTAGTACTTCACTCTCCTTTTCCCAACTGGTCCAGACAAGGGAAAGGATAATATATCATATTGTGAAAACTGAAAACAAAACAATAGGCAAAAATATTATTTACCGCACAGATGTATTATTGTTGCCTTAGATCAATTACACATTTAATTACATGACTGGTCTAAACTAATTGATACAATTGCACTTTGTATAAGATTTCTTGTTGTTTTTTTTCAAAAAAAGTACTTTTTTATGTTTTTTTTTTTTTTTTTTTTTTTTTTTACAACCTCCGAAACGAGAGGACTGGGATTTTAAATTTGGGAATTTTTGGACCCCCCCCCCAAAGTCCTCCGAGTCCCTACATCTCTAACTTTTACATGACATAAGGTTGGTAAAGTAAAGGTGGTACGTCGTTGTGCTGGACACTTGACACCCTCGTTAACTGCCCTGCCGTAAAAAAAAGGCTACCCCTACAGATCCGACACCGATCCTCATAGTAGGCCTGAACACTGACCAGTTTTCATCAATAGCCCGTTGCCACCTCACAGGTCGTCACATTAGTGTCACGAGTCGAGTCTGTGACCTATTTCGACCAGTTTCTAGAAGCTCGAGGTCAAACCGTGCAAGTGTCCAGCGTAAACAAGTTAATTTTAGGTATCCAATCAAAGAAAAAGGTTAAGGAAAAAAATAGCACACGTCAGCTTCTAGAAGGTCAAAGTTACTAAAATAATTAGGGAAGACGTTTCCATGATTCTGGAATGTACGATTAAAAAAAGGTATAAATTAAGGGAAAGTCAATTAGACGCGGTCCTCGCATAGTAGTAGTTCTTTTGTAGAGCGATGGTCCTCGCTTAGTTATCGCTCAAGTCCTCTCTTAGTAAAGGTTTTTCAAGTTTTGTGATATTAGCGGGTCCATTTAATTAAAGTTTTATTAGTTGAAGTAATATTATAAGTTGAAGTTATACTAAGTGAAGTTTCATGTATCTTTAAGTTTTATTTATGAAGTATCAAGTCAAGTTGTTATTGAATTGAGAAGTTAATTTGATGTGAAAGTTGAAGAAGTATTAATAAAGAAGTTTTAAGAAATACAGAGAGATGTTTCTTTCTTCATTTCATATGAATTCATCAACTTATTAATACAATCCTCGGTCTGTTCGTCACAATTAGATATGTGACGTGGCAACGAGCTATTGGTCTAAACTGCCCACAGGTTGCGACGTTGCAGGTCAGTGTCCAGGCCTACTCTAACGGTTGGTCACTGACCTCTCATCTACCTTTTATAATTAGTAGAAAAATTTCACCTGAAAAAAAAAAAGAAATTTAAAAAAAAAACATGGGTAAACATGCTTCGCCCGTAAAACCATTTATGGGTGTGTTCGCGTGGGAAGAAATAGAGGTTATGGCAAGTTCGATAACCCTATCTAAGATATAATTTTAATAATAAATTCCTTACGATATCTTTTGAGAGACGTCTGGTCGACAACAGATTCTGATCAACTAGTTCTAGTCACTAGTCTTCAAACTAATATCTGTCGACAAATCCTTTTAGAAACGTCAAGACCAAAAATAAAAAATGATTTTCGTCACCAACATAAATAGAAAATATTTAAATAGATTCAATCCCCAGAAAATCCGACAGGAATTTGTATTTGAATTTCTAATCCCTTCCAATAAATTGATTTGTAATTCAGGTTATTTCAGAAAGTCCAATAGGGCATCTCTTATCTGCTGAATTGAAGTTCCAAAATATCACGTGGCTAGTTACAGAATCGGGATCAGAGTTAAACTGTCTGGGTCTCTGTGGTCTGGGGAAAAAAATGATCTAAAGTCATGACTTTGTGTATGAGTGTAAGTGACTTGTCAATATTTATTACCCCGTAATTCTTTTTTAACCCTTCAATATGTACATGTAACTGGAAAGACTTGAATGGTAAAGAAAATTAGAAATGTAACTCCTGTCTAACTGGACCATGATTTCTTTTTAGTAACAAAAAAAAAAAAAGAAAATTTTCAAAGGGAAGTAATTTTAATTTCATGACCGTTTATAACATTCATTCACATGGTAAGAGTATACAGTAATGTATTAGGAGTATAAAATCAATATATACAGACATACAGTAGCATTTATTGCCCTTATTCGATAACAAACAAAATAATTGATTACAAATAATTAATTTTTTCATTAGGCGTTGTTTTTTTTTAGTAATATATTGTTAGGTACAATAACTAATAGTGTTAAGTTTCAACTTGATTCGAGAAAGGCCATAATATATATGAAATTTATACCAGACAGACAGAGTGAGATAATACAAGATTGATAATAAATATCTTAGCTTGGTCATATGACAATAAGGCCAGGTATTTCAGATACTCTAGATTGAACAAATTGAACAATCATTAATCTATGATCCTGGCTATAAATTGGGCGGCTTTACAGAGGGACGATTGATAAATATCTTAACTTGGTCATATGACAATAAGGCCAGGTATTTCAGATACTCTAGATTGAACAAATTGAACAATCATTGATCTATGATCCTGGCTATAAAAGTGGGCGGCTTTACAGCGGACGATTAATAAATATCTTAACTTGGTCATATGACAATAAGGCCAGGTATTTCAGATACTCTAGATTGAACAAATTGAACAATCATTGATCTATGATCCTGGCTATAAAGTGGGCGGACGCTAAGCGTACGTCACAATATGTCTCCCTTTCATAACCTTGTATGGAAAGTTGTGTTTCTTTCAATGATTACTCCCTCATTTTGGAGAGCCTGTATGACTGTTTGAGTAATACAGATTATTTGTTATCCACTTACAGTGTCTCATGGTAGCTGATCAGATCAGCTAACACATGAAGATGAGTTCATGCAATACATAAATAAACACCAAAATAATACGTATATAAAACCCAAATAAAACCCAATGAAATTACTAACGTGCAAAAAATTAGCTATTTCATTTCTCTATCTAAATTTTATTCTACGCTGGATATAACTATTTAAGTTTTTTTTTACAAGTGCCGTTAAAATTTAAGCATAACATAATACAACGGGGGTAATAATTATAAGCTCTTGTCTCTGGTTTCGTTCCAATAACTCTATCCTTTAAAGTGTTTTTTTTTTTAAAAAGGATTAAAACATAATGATGCTAGTTTCAGAAAATTGACACTTAAGAAGTTTTTGCGCATGCACGTGTATTCTTGGGGTGGGTTGGGAAAAAAACGGTGGTGATGGGGGGGGGGGGTATGAACGCATTGCAACGTCGGCTATTTAAATATTCCCAGCATGCAGTTCTTCGAGTTAAAAAAAAAAAAAACACGCCACGAGCGGAAAAGCGTCTTAAATTTCAGTATAGCGGTTGCCAAAGATGTTTAAGATAGTACCCTTGGACTACACAGCAAGAGGACTTCTTCTCATCCATATCTGGAACTCCTGGTTGAAATGAGGCTAAGGGAGTGAACTCTAGAACTCTTCTATCTTGAAAATTCTGGAAAATTGTGATGATTTTTTAGAAATATCTTTCCTTTATAATTTTTTTAAGCTACTCGTGGTGTGAAGTGAAATCAATTACACATAGACTTTAAATGCTAAAATCTGATTATTACATGTACATCATCTAAAAATTTTATAGGGAAAAAAAGGCGTGGCCAGATCTCCAATTACGATAAATTAGATTTATATAAATATATATATATATATACCCAGTTGCACTAAAGCAGGTTACACTATCTTGAAGCTATAAAACATATCTTGAACCAAAGAATTTACGGGTGTTTTATTATCCAATAGTAACTGATAGATTATGATATAACCTAAATATATATATAATAAAAAATATAAATTTCGGGACTAGGTCAAGACGCTGTTAAATTAAACTACTAAAAAAAATAGTTGCACCCTAGACTTCATTTTATGGAAGAACTCAAGGATTAGTTATTATGAAGCTCTTACTTTCGATATAAGGATAGAATGTTTTGTGTCTGTCAGTAAAGATAGAGTGTTTTGTGTCTGTCAGTAAGATAGAGTGTTTCTTGTTATGTCTTTAATGTATTTGTGTCTGTCAGTAAGATAGAGTGTTTTGTGTCTGTCAGTAAGATAGAGTGTTTGTGTCTGTCAGTAAGATAATTTGTTTTTCGTGTCTGTCAGTAAGATAGAGTGTTTTGTTGTCTGTCAGTAAGATAGAGTGTTTTGTGGTCTGTCAGTAAGATAATTTGTTTTTCGTGTCTGTCAGTAAGATAGAGTGTTTTGTGTCTGTCAGTAAGATATTTGTTTTTCGTGTCTGTCAGTAAGATAGAGTGTTTTGTGTCTGTCAGTAAGATAGAGTGTTTTGTGTCTGTCAGTAAGATAATTGTTTTTCGTGTCTGTCAGTAAGATAGAGTGTTTTGTGTCTCTCAGTAAGATAGAGTGTTTTGTGTCTGTCAGTAAGATAATTGTGTTTTTCGTGTCTGTCAGTAAGATAGAGTGTTTTGTGTCTGTCAGTAAGATAGAGTGTTATGTGTCTGTCAGTAAGATAGAGTGTTTCTTGTTATGTCTTGACTGTATTGTGCTGTGGTGGATGACCTTTTCGACTTGGGGTCAATTTAAGTTTACCATACATGCGTCACTTGTCACCTTGTCCGATGGAGCAGAATCACTACATTGAGCCCTACCTTGAAGATGTAAAGATTATTATCAAGGTACTGTAGAAATGCATTAATCACTACTCACACATATATTCGTTAGAACAGTGAGGCCAAACTATCACAGTTAGAGTCGCAAGACCTTTCGACCAATTTCCGTAAATCAAATGCACTGGTTGTCTTCTCCTGTTATTGGTTAAATCTTGGACATTTTCTCCCTTAAGTCTGAATCAGTATTTTTATTGTAGCATCAGTACTTAGACTTGGGATTCGCTACCATATAGAACCAGAAAACCATCTAGCACAAGTTCAACCTTGTTGGCCGGCTAGAAAAAGAAAAACAAATGAAATCTGTAATAGAGGAAGCCAAAAAGTAGTTTGATGACCATTACTAGAACCAAGTTCAGACTTTCATCTTAAGATTCATTTTAGAAATGTCATTTCCGGTTCTAAATGACATTTATATGAACGTTTTTTTTTTTCGAAATCATTTTCTTTTTCACATTTTTATTAAAATTGTGTGTATTTTATCAGTAGCTGGGCTAGACATACTGTTATGTAGTGTTTGTATGTATTGCTGAGGTAAACAAACAATTTTCCCCTATCAGTCCCTAAGATCTGTTGGCAGATGATGTAAAGGTCACCTGTTTATGTTGCCCACTGTTCACGAGAGTGTCATGTGGCCGGCACAAACGGAGACCGGCTTAACTCTTAACCAAATATTGTCAGGTGCCCATTAGAGCTGGGTGGACTTAGAGTCACCATCAAGATCCCGAAATTAAAAATCACAGTCATTATTGGATTCGAACACGGGACATCTCACTTCGGAATGCAAGCACTTTACCACTCAGCCACCTCTCCTCCTCCTCCTCTGTTATAACTATGAGGAAAGAAGGGCGGATGTTTTGGTTGTGTAGGCTGAAGAGTTTCTGATAAATTCACGAGGTGGCCTGGCGTAATGTAAAGGAATATAATGGACTGCATTGGACGTCAAAGGCAGATTAGGAAAAGTTGTGTATTGGTACTTGGTAGTGAGCTAGACTTTATTGAAATTATCTTTTCATTAGTAACATTACATGTATATCTACTTACAAGTTGAAGGTTCAAAGTTATATTAAGTTTGTTTTAAGAAGAAATTTGTTCGAGCTTTTTTGTTTCAAGTTTATTTCATTAAGAATTGAATACGCCTATGCAGGTTTAATTGTACTAGTTGCTTGGAGCTACAGACCAAAGACCTAGCAACAACACAGAACATAATATATATATCTATATATATATATACACGTTTTTTGAGCTAAAATAAAGAATTAATCAGAACAGTGACGTAATTAAAAAACTAGCTGGTTTCTCGTATCTTTGAATAATCGATAATCTTAACCATCTTTCCTTTGTTCTGCTTCAGGCAAATAACATTTTATATGTCAGTAAGTACAAAAAATAATAAAAAACTCTGAGAAGTCAAAGTCGACCTTAAAAATAGACGGAAGCCAGTGTCATCACGGACGTGTCAAAGTTGTTGTCACTGTGCAAGTCTGTAGACATCTACTGCCGCCAGTTACTATTTTCTTTCTCACTTGATTAATCCTTGACGTACAGTCTCAAATGAGAGAAAGAAAATCCTAAGCGCATTAATACATCGTTAATATTGCAATCTGGTTTCGAAAGTAGTTCCTTGGCATATCGTGTGCACTTTAAATGTTAAGAATACGTTCGATTTAAGTCGCTGACTAGATAGAATTATTTTGGTTTTTATGGAATCAATTCGCACATATCTTATTCTATACGCTAGAACAAATTCGTACCAGTGCTCCTTCTTCCCTAGTGCCATTAGAGATAGAATGGGTTGCCTGAATCAGCCAGAAAAATAACAACGACTTGGAAGAGTCTAAGTCATTTATTAACATGCATGACTAGATTGACGTAGGACGTAATTATTTTCTTGTTTGAAGTGACGTCTGTAATATATAAGATAAGATAATAAGAAAGTCATTGCTACTACTGTTATCATCACTATTATCATTATCACTACATCTTATCATCACAATCATTTATATTATTATCCAAGCTATCATTACCATCATCATTATTATTATCCCCGTCACTATCATCAATCTCATTACCAGCACTGATATCATTATACAAATCATCAATCTCATTACCAGAACTGATATCATTATACAAATCATCAATCTCATTACCAGCATTGTTATTATTATACAAATCATCAATACCACCATTATCAATATCCACGTAGTGCGGTCTAGGGCTATGTCTTTTCATGGTCAGTTTTAATGTTCACTGTTTTGATGTCCCGTTTTATAAAATCCACATAACTGAGGTGGGGGCGGCCAGTTTTTTTTTTAAAAGCCAGACTAGAGTTGCCCGTAAAGAATGACTATTGGGATGCGATTGTCCTCCATCCGTTAAACAAGACCAAGCCAGCGCATGAGGTCACTGTAAAGATGCGAGAAGACCCGTTATACATAAATTGTCAAATTTCTGTGGCCTTCTGTTGCAATTGTATATTGCTATGCTTTTAGTCAGTGTATTGTTTAGAAATTTGTGAACTAAAAGTGATAGTGAAAAAATGTATAATGTTCCAAACTAAATACTCAGAAAACATAAGGGGGCAGTACCAGTAGTAATTGTGTGGCTATTTCCAATATATAGGCCTAAGCTTTGTTTGATTTTTATGTATTCTATATTTTGTTTTCTATTCGTATGAAATAAGAAATAACACATTTTTAATATATTTTTAGAAACCGAAATCTAATTTTTAAAATAATAAAAAGTAAAGTGTTCTGTATGGCTTCTGCTGTGCATAGATAAACTCTCTCTCTCAATCTATCTCTCTTCTTTTATCCTTCTTTCTCTCTTTCTCTCTCATATTTTCGCCCTATCTTGTGCTCATAAACACAAGTAAATCAAATTTCTATTGGGACATTTTGTTGTCTGCACCGTGCAACACTGCATCCAGAAGTGTGCCAAGTTCGTTAACTCTGGAAACTAAAGTGACAGGTAAAATTCAGTTCAAGAGACCGCGCAATCTGAATGGCACATTAAAACTCGGGTCCCCACAAAGAGCGCCAAATCTTTCCGCGTCCCGAGACATGACGTTAAACTGCGCTCCTCTTTCCTTAGCACTTTTGGAGCTCAAAAGTGCTCTACTTCTTTTCTATCATTGTGTCTGCCTCCTCCTTTCCTCAATCTGCCTTCATTGATCATCACTCTGTCTCCTTATCTCTAAATATCTCACTACGTCCTAGACCAGTCCGTTGCCGTGGACTGCGACGGGTAAGGGGGGATAAAGAGATCCTGGTGTTTGAGTGATGGCTATCTGAGGATAAGCCACCACAACACAATACTTTGGCTCCAAGTTCCCCTAGACCTGAGGCCCCAGATGGCCCGCTCTGGTCAACCGGCTGGTCATGCCGAGCTACCAGCATAGGTCTTCGACCTATGCTGGAGGGGCGGTGGCTAGAGGGTCAATCAGGGAGCTGCTGTATCGGACACATGTCCGATGCAGTAGCTGACTGAGTATAGCACCTGTGTAGCCCTGGCGGGCTCATTCTGGACTTCCGAATGGCCCGTCCCCTTGTTGGACTCGATGGCGGGTGGGGAGCACAGGTGCCGAACTAATATATAACACCCATGGAAAAAAAAAACTTCAAAAAAACTACTTGCCCCAGACCTATGTCTGGGCAAGAGACGCCGCATGGAAGACAGAAAGGAGGAGGCCACAAAAAGCTGTGCTACCTGGCCATCATTTCTGGTGGTTAGGTGCACAGAGGAGGGGAAAAGTCTGACAAAGATGAGCCCTTTTGTCATCTACAAGGGACTTAAGTCAGTAGTGGGAGAGCCCAAGAGTGTGTCTAAGCTACACAAGTCTTTGGAACTTCTAGTAGAAGTTGATAGCAAGATACACTCTGATGGGCTTTTAAGATGCAGAAGACTCTGTGATCTCCAAGTGGAAGTCATGCCACACAAGAGTCTGAACACCAGCAGAGGTGTAATCAGCTCTAGGGACCTACTGGAATGTTCCGAGAAGGAAATAGTGGAGGGCATTGAAGGAGTCACCCATGCCCGGCGCATTACCAGGCGCAGGGATGGTGATGAGGTCAAAACCGCCACTATTATCCTCACATTTGGAACTAGGACACCGCCAGAGTATGTGAAGGCAGGATACCTACGAGTTCCAGTGACGGCCCTACATACCCTAACCCCATGAGGTGCTTCAAGAGCCAGGGTTATGGACACGGGCGCGCAGTCTGCAAGAGGAACACTGTGTGTGCCAGATGTGCTGGAGAAGGTCATGAGGACAAGGGCTGCACAGCCCAGTTCAAATGCCCAAACTGTCACGCTGGCCACTCAGCCTACTCCAGGACTGCCCTGTGTGGAAACAGGAGGTTGCCGTGCAGGAGTACAAGGCAAGAAATGGATGTACCTTCAGCCAGGCGAAATCGGCTGTATTGGCCCAAGCCAAGGCCAATTCGGCTTGACAAAGACCTATGCCCAGCTGTTGCTAAGATAGGAAGATCCATAGCCACACAGACGGACACATTGACCCCACCACCCCCCTCCTCCTCCTCCAACTCAGAAGAAAAACACCGCCAAAGAACACACCTCTGAAGAAACAAGAAAGCCCTGTTGTCATGCTCAAGAACAGTTCTCTGTGCTCGCTGATGAGAGCATGGAGACTGAGCAGCTAGTCAAAACCAATACTCCGGGAGAACCCGGAGACATCATGTCTGACACAGGTTCTCCTCAGAGAAACCAGTCAGACACCCCAACCTCTACCGAATTAGAGGTTGACCAACTCCTAAGGGGAGAAATCAAAGCGGAGAGGATGCCCGAGGTGAGCGAGGAGGAAATAACCTCCGCTCTAACCAGAGGATCTCCCCTCTCCAGAGAGAAAGACTTCCCCCAAAAGGGGGTTGTCCTCCTCTCCATCCAAACCCAAGAATAAAAAATACCAAGGTCACTGGAATTAAGGGAAACCCCTCCGGGGGCCTCCCAAAGCCAAATAGCTCCAAGTAGGTCATCTAGAATAAGCCATGGATTCCAGAATTGTACAGTGGAATTGCAGAGGCCTCAAGGCCAATTAATGAGGAGATGCAGCTACTGATGGACTCTGAGACTCCTGTAGCTGTCTGTCTACAGGAAACATTTCTGAAAGATAGCATCAGCTTCCGAAGCTACAGTGCTTACAGCAAGAATGTTGAGGATGCAGAGAGAGCATCAGGTGGAGTCTGTATCCTTGTGAAGGATAGCATCCCCCATGAGAGGGTTGAACTACAGACCATACTACAGGCCGTAGCAGCTAGGATAACCCTTCACAAGGTTATCACTTGCTGCAGCCTGTATTTACCACCAGGCGCTCCATTAAACCAAACAGACATGGAGGACCTATTGAAACAACTCCCCCGGCCTTACATAATCCTTGGGGATTTCAATGCCCATAACACCATGTGGGGCTCCAACAATACCGACACAAGAGGCCGTATGCTGGAGGATATCTTCCTCCAACATGATTTATGCATACTTAATGATGCATCACCGACCTACTTGCACCCAGGAACTGGATCTCTCACATGCATTGACCTCACCGTATGCGTCCCTGGACTTCTGGACGACTTTAAATGGTCAGTTAGCTATGATCTACGGGGAAGTGACCACTTCCCAATCATCATTGCTAACAATCTCCCCTCATTGTGACGACCTCAGCGGTGGAAACTGAATAAGGCCGATTGGGAAGAATTCCAAAAAAGATGCTCAGAGGATATTACAGAAAATATCCTCGATGAGCAGAACCCCAGCTGATACCTTGCTAGCAAGCTACTTAGTATAGCCAGGAAAGTTGTCCCCCTAACCTCCGCAAAATCCAAAACGGCCTAGCAAACCATGGTTTGATACAGCCTGCAAGGGTGCTATTGGCGATAGGAAAAAACGACTGGCTGCATTTATAAAAAATCCATCCCAGGAAAACCTAAAGCTATTCAGAATAGCTAGAGCAAAGGCTAGACAAACCATACGGTCAGCCAAAAGGAATTCCTGGAGAAGTTTTGTCGGCAGTCTGGATGCCAAAACTTCTGCTAGAGCGGTCTGGAAGGCAGTAAGGCGAATCAAAGGGAAAGAATCAAATGCAATAGGGCATCTGAAAAACCAAGGACGAACTGTCACGTCCCCCAGAGAAATAGCTGACTGCCTTGCATCCTCAATAGCAGAAAAGTCATCCACTGCACATTACACGCCAGAGTTTCAAAAAGTCAAAACCAGGGAGGAAAGACACTCCATTGATTTCAGGTCAGAAAACAATGAAGACTACAACAACCGTTCTCGCTTGAGGAACTGAGGGATCGCTAGACAAGTCACATGACACAGCGCCTGGAGAAGATGAAATCCATTACCAGTTCCTCAAGCACCTTCCCGAACCCTCATTGCAGTCCTGCTAGGGGTCTATAACTGTGTGTGGCAAACAGGCGCTTTCCCAAACAGCTGGAGGAAAGCCACAGTTATACCGATACCTAAACCGGGAAGAGACGGCTCTGACCCAGCTAACTATCGACCAATAGCACTAACAAGCTGCATCTGCAAAACCATGGAAAGAATGATTAACAGTAGGCTGGTCTGGTACCTGGAGAGGAACAAAGTGATCTCTAACTACCAGTGCGGATTCCGGCAAGGGCGGACAACAACTGACCACCTGGTAAGGCTGGAAGCTTGTATCAGAAATGCATTACTCAGAAGAGAACATCTAGTAGCTGTATTCTTCGATATAGAAAAGGGCCTATGACACAACCTGGAAACATGGCATTCTACGTGATCTGGAGCTTATGGGGCTTAAGGGACATCTCCCCCGTTTTGTGGGGGAATTCCTGAAAGACCGAAAATTTCAGGTTCGAGTGGGCAACACCACTTCTGACACTCATGACCAGGAAATGGGTGTACCCCAGGGCAGCATTCTGTCAGTCACCCTGTTCAACATAAAAATAAATAGCATCATAAATGCTCTGTCCCCTGGCATAGAGTGCTCTTTGTATGTTGATGACTTTGTCATTTTTACTTATGGGAAAAACATGAACACCCTAGAAAGAAAATTACAGTTTATGTTTAAACAAAATTCAAAATTGGGCAAACGATAATGGTTTTAAATTTTCGGACTCCAAAAACAGTTAGTATGCATTTTTGTAATTTAAGGGGACTCCACCCAGACCCTGAACTATTTATACACAAAAAGAAGATCCCTGTCGTGAAAACTACAAAATTTTTAGGCCTCAACTCTAGATTCCCAAATTTAATTTTCTCCCCCACATTAAGGAACTTAAGAGAAAATGCCAAAAGTCATTAAACATACTTAGAGTGCTCAGCCATACGGACTGGGGAGCTGACAGAGATACTTTGCTGCTGCTATATCGGAGTCTAATTCGATCCAAGCTAGACTTACGGATCCATAATATATGGAGCAGCAAGGAAGTCGTACCTAAAAATACTGGAACCAATACAAAATGCTGCCCTGCGTCTCTGTCTCGGCGCGTTTCGTACATCACCTATCCCAAGCCTCCATGTGGAGGCTGGAGAACTCCCCATGGATATAAGAATGAAAAAGCTTGCAATGCAGTATATAGTCAAGCTAAAATCCAACCCCTACGAACCCTGCTTTCGATTCCATATTTAACCCCACAGAGGTAGAATTATACAACCGAAGGCCCTAACGTCATACAGCCGTTAGGCCTACGAATGAGAGAACCCATCCAAATTTAACCCCACCCATTAACCAAATCTCTAAAATAGAAACCCCTCAGAATCCTCCTTGGCTAATGAATAAACCCAAATTAAATTTGTCCCTCCTTAATTTCAAAAAAGAAAATACAGACCCAAGCATACTACAAGTCCACTTTAGGGAACTGCAAGAGAGCTACGGAGATTGTGGCACCATCTACACAGACGGATCCAAAATGGATGGAAAGGTCGCGTGTGCCTGCTCCTTTCGGAACAAAACAATCTCCCGTAGACTCCCCGATGGCTGCTCCATCTTTACGGCCGAATTACATGCAATATCGCTTGCACTTATGGCCGTCAAAGCATCAGAAAGGAGGAAATTTATAATCTGCTCCGACTCAAATCTGCATTGCAAGCTTTGGGGCGGATGAAGACTGACATTCCACTGGTACATAAGAGCCTGAAGCTGTTGGACCAAATAACAGCCGACCATACGGATGTCACCTTCATCTGGGTCCCTTCCCATGTGGGCATTGAGGGAAACGAAGCCGCAGACAGAGAAGCAAAGAGAGCCCTAAATCATGCGGTATCAGGAACTCAAATTCCCTGCTCAGACCTGAGACAAAGTATTGCCACTGCCATCTACCAAGAGTGGCAGGATCGATGGGAGGCTGAGACTCACAATAAACTCAGGCAGATTGTGGCGGATGTCAGGTGGCGGTCCACATCTAAGGGTCTGACAAGGCGTGGTAGCACGACCATGTCTAGACTTAGGATTGGCCACACCTACATCACGCACTCTTTTGTGCTGAAGAAAGAAGAGCCCCCACTTTGTGACTATTGTGACTCTCGCCTCACCGTGGAACATATCCTCATTGACTGCCCCAGATACCAGGATGTCAGGGGAAAATATTTTAGAGCCACTAATTTAAAAACACTATTCAATAATGTCGACCCTGGAAGGTACTGGGCTTTATCCGGGAAGTGGGATTGTCTACGAAGATCTGATTTCTAAACTCTGTACTTTTTACATTATATTTTTACCAAATTATTAAATTTTTACTACCTCTACTATTTTAATTGTAAATAGACTTGATTTTAATTATTTGACGGTATACGAATTTGACCTTTGTTGTGTGGAGGGAGAGTGGCCCTTGAGGGACTGCAGGCACGACATGGCCTAAATTGTGCCGATGTGCCCAAATCACAAATCACAAACCAAATCTTCCATAATCACTCGACTGATAAGGAATGAATCTTGTTCAGCGGCTGGGTGGCTCACGTGAATGAGTTAATTGCAGTTTTTTAGCTACAGGTAAACCCTGGTAACAGGAAGTGAGATAGATAAACTTATGAAACGCAGTGGTTGGGTAGTTAGACCACTCGAGTTCTGAAAAGAGGATTCTGTCTTCTTACTTGTAAGTTTTGGGAACATTTCAACAATTTCTTTAAATAAAGGTTTTATTAGAGTTAAATGTTGTAGGTTACGATGCGGTTTCAAATTATGCCCTTGTCGGCGGCTGGTCGGCTGACCTTCAAAGAGATTTGGTTCTTTAGAGAACATCCTTTTATTAAACTGTTGATGGGAAGGGCGTCCAGGGTAGACAGAACTAAGTGACGCCCTGATGGCGTCAACAGAAAAAAAAATTGGATAGAGATTTTGTAAATACAATAACACCTCTTCCTTTTCTTTTTTCTGGTAGGTTTGTCTTTTTCCGAGTTTGTACGGTTCTCACTCTCTTTTTCTATCACTCCTCCTATTTTCTCCCTCCCTCTCTATCTCTCCCCTCTCTCCTCTTTCTCTTTTTCTCTGCCTCCCTCCCTCAATACCAATATCTCTTCCTCCCTCTCACTACCAATATCTCTCCCCCTCCCTCTCACTACCAATATCTCTCCCCCTCCCTCTCACTAATAATATCTCTCCCCCTCCCTCTCACTACCAATATTTCTCCCTCCCTCCCTCTCAGTACCAATATCTCTCCCCCTCCCTCTCACTACCAATATCTCTCCCTCCCTCCTTCTCACTACCAATATCTCTCCCTCCCTCCCTCTCACTACCAATATCTCTCTCTCCCTCCCTCTCACTACCAATATCTCTCCCTCCCTCCCTCTCACTACCAATATCTCTCCCTCCCTCCCTCTCACTACCACTATCTCTCCCTCCCTCCCTCTCTTTACCAATATTTCTCCCTCCCTCCCTCTCACTACCAATATCTCTCCCTCCCTCCCTCTCACTACCAATATCTCTCCCCCTCCCTCTCACTACCAATATCTCTCCCTCCCTCCCTCTCACTACCAATATCTCTCCCCCGCCCTCTCACTACCAATATCTCTCCCCCTCCCTCTCACTACCAATATCTCTCCCCTCCCTCTCACTACCAATATCTCTCCCTCCCTCCCTCTCACTACCAATATCTCTCCCCCTCCCTCTCACTACCAATATCTCTCCCTCCCTCCCTCTCACTACCAATATCTCTCCCTCCCTCCCTCTCACTACCAATATCTCTCTCTCCCTCCCTCTCACTACCAATATCTCTCCCTCCCTCCCTCTCACTACCAATATCTCTCCCTCCCTCCCTCTCACTACCAATATCTCTCCCTCCCTTCCTCTCACTACCAATATTTCTCCCTCCCTCCCTCTCACTACCAATATCTCTCCCTCCCTCCCTCTCACTACCAATATCTCTCCCCCTCCCTCTCACTACCAATATCTCTCCCTCCCTCCATCTCACTACCAATATCTCTCCCTCCCTCCCTCTCTTTACCAATATTTCTCCCTCCCTCCCTCTCACTACTAATATCTCTCCCTCCCTCCCTCTCACTACCAATATCTCTCCCTCCCTCCCTCTCACTACCAATATCTCTCCCTCCCTCTCACTACCAATATCTCTCCCTCCCTCCCTCTCACTACCAATATCTCTCCCTCCCTCCCTCTCACTACCAATATCTCTCCCTCCCTCCCTCTCACTACCAATATCTCTCCCTCCCTCCCTCTCACTACCAATATCTCTCCCCCTCCCTCTCACTACCAATATCTCTTCCTCCCTCCCTCTCATTACCAATATCTCCCTCCCTCCCTCTCTCTCAGTCTCTCTCAACCTCTCTCAACACGTACTCATCTCCCTCTATGCTTTATGTCATCACCCCCCCACACACACACTTTCTTTACCCCTCCCCCTCTCTCTATTCTTTCACATTAATTACTTTTTTCTCTCTCTCTCTCTCCTCCCAGAGATTGTTATTTTACTGCGTACGTTCCTTCCACGGCGTTTCTAAATGTGGCCAAGCCGGCAATAAAAGTTCCAGGCCAAATCGGACGTAACAATTTACAACACCCCCCCCCCCTTTTTTTCAAACCCTGTTCAGCGTGACACAATAATTGGTTCTAGAGTTGACAGGCTACCCCCGTGGTCAGCCAAAAGAATACTCTTTTAAGTCTTCTGGAGCAATGCTATTAGATTTAGTGACTTACTGGAAACGTACACCACTAGAGTGGAAATAAAACATTGTGGTTTGAGATGAAGTAATGTGCAGCTAATAGATCTGTAGAGGCCGACTAGAGTTAATGTGTAGGCAAAATAAATATATATATTTATAGTCACTTTTTTTTTTCTTTTGTTTTGTTTTTTCCTTAAGGCTAATTGAAAATAGTTTTTCCTACATCTAGAGGACTAGATGTAATCTTGACTCTATGAAGATAAACTTTAAAAAAAAAAGTCAATACTAACCAAAGCTGTCAATACTACCCAGAACGGTCAATACTACCCCGAACGGTCAATACTACCCAGAACGGTCAATACTACCCAGAACGGTCAATACTACCCAGAACGGTCAATACTACCAAGAACGGTCAATACTACCCAGAACGGTCAATACTACCCAGAACGGTCAATACTACCCAGAACGGTCAATACTACCAAGAACGGTCAATACTACCCAGAACGGTCAATACTACCCAGAACGGTCAACCCAGACGGTCAATACTACCCAGAACGGTCAATACTACCCAGAACGGTCAATACTACCCAGAACGGTCAATACTACCCAGAACGGTCAATACTACCAAGAACGGTCAATACTACCCAGAACGGTCAATACTACCAAGAACGGTCAATACTACCCAGAACGGTCAATACTACCAAGAGCGGTCAATATTATTCAGAGTGGTCAATACTACCCCAAGCAGTCAATACTACCCCATGCCGTCAAAACTACCCCAAGGGGTCAATACTACCCCAAACGGTGAATACTAACCCAAGACGTCAATACTACCACAAGTGATGTTATGTGGTCAAGGAGACGCCACTGTCCCTTTCAATCAGTCTTATGACGGTGATAAATGACGGACGTTTCTGTATAATTTAATCCTTATCTTATTTTTTTAAAATAACAGTTTAACATTATTTAGGGCTGAAACGTTAAGTATGCGTCCTTGCTCACCTGGCTTCGCTTTTTATGCACACAAAAGCGTCTTCGGGACACATCACAGTCGTACTTTTCTGACATTAAGTTTAGTTACGCATTAAAGACAAACAGACATAAGTTTCAGCTTTAATTAAATAACAACTATCCCATGGGAGAGCACTGTAGTAGCAGTCTATATAGATCATGTCTTTAACTGGGTATCATTAGCCTTGCTGGTGCTCTTTGAGTAGTCTAACAATGATTAGATTTGTGATTGACTCTTGTTACATAAGAAGCGACGAGACAAGGCCATTCACTATGATGAACATTTGAAGCTTTCATTTTGAATATTGCACCCATGGTTATGCCGCCTGATTTTTATTAACAATGAATACTGTTGAATCAGGTTCATCGGTTCTGTGAACGATTCTTGCACCAAACTGCTGGCAGACAACAAAACCACTGTTGTATTATATATTAATTTGTAAAAGCCGAAATTTTGTGAACAAAATTATATATCACTTTTATAACAATATAGACGGAAAAAAATCAACTTCAGTTGAAATGAAATAAATGTAGTAAGACTTTAGTTAAAATATGAAATGGTATTTTCAACAAAATCTCAGTACAAAAACACGTCTTTTCACTCTTGCATTGTGAAGTCGTCTGTCCTACCCAAGACAGCTTACGACAGTGCCGCATATCTTGCATCATTCACACTGCATAGCCACCAACCAATAGCTAGCTTCTTCTCGCACCCACCATAGAAACACACACACACGCATTCCAAAGCAATCGGCCCACCGGTTAATCTTACCATCTAGTTTAATATGACCAAAATGACCAAGTATCAGTGTACTCCGATTAACCGAATCTGACAGTATTGAACACAATTTTGATATTATTTCCAGTTCCCCAATAAGCGTCATTACTGACTTATTACACATTTGGCACTGTAGGACGAGTCTTTTAACCAAGATTCGATTAACAGAAGTTGTGAGTACACACCTGGGATCACAGAATTAGTCTATTTCTAACTAGAAAGAAGTTGTCTAATTAAACGAGATGTCTTTTAAAAGTGCACAAATCAGTGAAATATATTTTTATGATCGTGTATTTCATGCAGACTAATTTAATTGTTCCGCTATTTTTTTTTTTTTTGGTGTGTTTTTAACTGCTGTCGTCTGCTTGATCTTTTACAGCCTCGCTCTCGTTCTCTCTCCTTGTTTTCCAATCTGCAATATATATGGTTTAGAAAAATTTCGCTTCGGGACTGAAGCCAAACAAATTGAAAATCACATTCCCGTCTAAGTGATAAACATATTTCCTTTGTGTTATTTTTTTTATGTACGTTTAATATATATACATATTGAACAAGAATGCGGCATTAGGAATGTCTTACTATTAGATACATTTGTTTTCACTTTTTCAAAGTTGCCATCCAGAGGCGTAGATAGGGTGGGGGAGGGAAAAGGAGAATTTGAAACTCCCCCAGGGCCCCAACTTGAAATAAGTGGTTTTTTTTAAATTAAATATTTGTGGTGGAATAAGTCCGCCGACCGGTTCGTTTGCACTTCCCGATGGGGACGATGGCCTGCGACTCCTAGGGGTAAAGTCTTAGAGCCACAACGTGGTGAATATTTGGTTGATATTATATAGGCACATAGACAAGCACAAGCAAAACGCAAAGCTTAATGATTTTGTGGAAGAACAAACATTTAATAAAGATTAATTAAGAAGAAATACAATCAGTGAGTGAGGGTGGGATGTACAGAATGATTTAGGATTTTTATGGTAACGTTTAAGATAATATCATCACTGGGATGTTGCTCATAAAGATTCGTGTATGGTTTGCTTATTCGGCTTTCTCTCACTTATCTGTTACTCAAGGTCCTCCTCCGGGGTTGGGTCATTCGAAGCTCCGTTGAGTTGTAGCCAGTTGCTGGTGCCCTGCGAGTAGGCAGGCACTGGTGTGATGAATATGAGGATGCCACGCGGTGGGCTTACTCCCGTGGTAGTTGCAGACCGGTCCTGGGACTTCAGCCTGGAATGCCTTCAGTTCTTAGCCGAGGGTGATGATTGGCTCACCCTCAACGGGAATGTGTGGAGAGTTGCTGAGGTCTGCCTTCACGCAACCAAACACGCCAGCCCTGGTGTAGGAGGCCGCTTTGCCTTACACAAGTTCCCAAATGAATCGTTGACTTGAGAGTCCTCTGACTTCTCAGTGATTCTGATCTAGAATGGCATTAACCTGAAACTTTCGTTTTTTATAGGTTCCCGAGCGGTATGTTAAGAGTAGGGACGATCCAATGGCCAGCGAGTCTTTTGAGTTTAGAATTGTCAAATTGGACCGATCTTTCGTTTGGGGCTCACTCACCTGACTTCTTTAACCCGCGACCCGGAAAGCGGAACTATGCAACAATTATCAGGCTGGACCATCGCTCGATGGTATAGCGGACGGGAACGATTTGAATAGCCCTGGGCGTTTCAAAGGGATGAACTTGGACACCAAAATTTAACGTCTCTGGACTTCGCGGTTGCGTGCTTTTGTTTCGGCGTTTGGGGCGTAACTTTCAATTTTAATGTCCCTGAACTTAACGGCTACCTACGTTTGTTCCGGCGTTTGGGTGTAACTTGGGATGTGTGTTAATGGCCTTTAATTTGGGGGTTGGATCTGACCTTGGTGTAATAGGATGTTCGTGTTTTACACTGGTCGGTTTGGTGTTAAAAGGGGCTATACAATGCTAACTAGTGGTTAAGCAGGGGGGGGGATAGTTCCGCACTGGTCAGTTCTGTATTGAGAAGGGACGCGTTTCGTCACAATATTTTATATTACGCATAATGCAGCTGATGCAGGGGCGTCCAAAAAACCAATTAGACAAACATAATGTCTTCACCCCATACCAACATAGCTTTACGAAATATAGATCATGTGAAACACAACTAATAGGACTAATTGATGATTTTTCAAAAGGTTTAGATAATAGTGAACAAATAGATGCTATCTTACTAGATTTTTCTGAGGCTTTTGACAAAGTTCACCACCATAGTTTGCTTAAAAAATTAAAATATTTCGGCATTAATGGTCCACTGCATCAGTGGATTAAAGATCTTCTGATAAGGAGAGAACAAACTGTAATAATAAATGGCTCTAAATCAACACCGATAACAGTAAACTCAGGTAATACCTCAAGGAACAGTCTTGGGTCCACTACTATTTTTAATTTACATAAATGATTTACCAAATTGCATTACTTCAGGAACAAAAGTTAGATTATTTGCAGATGATTGCATAATATATAGAACAATAAAAACAACACAAGACACAGATATTTTACAAAGAGAATTAGATGAATTACAGAAATGGGAATCAAATTGGAGCATGTCTTTCCACCCAGAAAAATGTCAGTTGTTAAGAGTAACAAAGAAACTAAAACAAATTAAGTCCACTTATCTTATTCATTGCAAACCAGTAACACAGACTAAAAACGCAAAATACCTAAATGAAAAACTGTCATGGAATCCACATATTGATGAAACTATAAAAAAATCAAACAAAGCATTAGGATTTATTAAAATAAATTTCTATAAACCAAAATAAGAACATAAAACTAAAATGTTATTTAACCTTGGTTAGGCCAATAATAGAATATGCATCCTCCGTTTGGGACCCCTCAACTCAAGAATACATTAAGAAACTGGAACAGACACAAAATAGAGCAGTGAGATTCATAACAAACGAATATTCACATTTGACTAGAGTAACACCTTTATTAAAATCACTAAATTTAGAAAGCCTTCAGGACAGAAGACTCAAAAGTAAAGTAGCAATTATACATAAAACACTGAACCATAATCTTCAAATACAAAAACAAAATTTAATAAAATACTTTGAAAGACACAAAGATAAAGGCACATTCCTCGTCCCATATGCTAGGACAAATTTGTACAAATACTCCTTCCCTAGTGCTATTAGAGCATGGAATGGGTTGCCTTAGCTAGCCTGGAAAACCAGTGACTTGGCAGAATTTAAGTCATTGGTTAATATGCATGACTAAATGCATGACGCGTAGGACGTAATCATCTTCTTGTATGAAGTAACGTCTGTATTATATAAGATAAGATAAGATGCGGGCCCCCCAAATGATGGCTAATTTCTAGCTACGTCACTGTTGTCACCTCTGTATTTATATGTGTGAAATCGGTGTTGATGTTTTGCATTGGTTGACTTTGTCATTAAGGATGGCTGTTCCAGTATAATTTGTGTATCAAACATTCAGACATTTACAGTAAATGATTGAGAAACTCTACGTAGAGCCGACGCAATAAGTTTATTACAATAATGTGTATATCCATATTCATTGGCACCACTGAATGCATTGCGTTACGAGACTCGATATAGCATTAATCACTACATTCCATATGAATACAATGACAAGCTCTTAACACTTAATAGAAATAGATTATATCACTACTAAATTATACACTGAATTAGCTCTAACTGACTTAGTGACTGCCTCAGCACTGACTTAGAGAGTGAATTAACGAGTGACTTAGAGAGTAACTTAGAGAGTGACCTAAAGAGTGACTTAAAGAGTGACTTAGAGAGTGACTTAAAGAGTGACTTAGAGAGTGACTTTAAGAGTGACTTTAAGAGTGACCTAAAGAGTGACTTAAAGAGTGACTTAGAGAGTGACTTAAAGAGTGACTTAGAGAGTGACTTTAAGAGTGACTTTAAGAGTGACTTTAAGAGTGACTTAGAGAGTGACTTTAAGAGTGACCTAAAGAGTGACTTAAAGAGTGACTTAGAGAGTGACTTAAAGAGTGACCTAAAGAGTGACTTAAAGAGTGACTTAGAGAGTGACTTAAAGAGTGACTTAGAGAGTGACTTAAAGAGTGACTTAGAGAGTGACTTAAAGAGTGACTTTAAGAGTGACTGTTTGCTTCCCCACACAAATAAAAAAAAAAAACGAAGGGTGGGTTAATTCTCTCTAGAACCCATGCATGTTATGAGTTAAGCTCACTATGAATGTTGGGGCTTTATAACTTGTGGCACCAACAGTATTCACATATATGGCTAAATATGTAGGATTAGATCCCCTTTGAAAAATTGTACACGTTAATTTTCCTACACCCATTATAAGATCAAGTTGAAACTTCATGCAAGGAATTATTGTACCTAACAAAACATGAATAAATAAAAAAGATAACCAATTAGTCAACTAATTATTGGTAATTAGCTATTTTATTTGATATCAAATATAGTAACTAATTTCTAAATTATAGAGATATATAGTTGTAAATGCGGAATTCTTCCCCTTTTTCTTGTTTGTTTGTTTTTTTAAAGGATTTTCTATAGTTTGCTTTTTTCATTGACCGAGTCCCGTTGTTCATCTCCAATAAATATCTGATATTTTAGTTACGTGAACGTAAGGTCGTTGTCGAAGTGATGGCCTCATACTTTCGTAGTCCACCATCAACTAGTAGAAATAAATGAACGGTGTGCCTCTACTGCTCTAGGTCTTCAACAGATGTTCACTAGTTACTATTCTAGTGTTCTAACAATTATCGCGTTAAAAAAATATAACTCTATCAGCGTAGAGGTTATTGTCTCGGTCTCTTTACAAAATATGTACATTCTGGACATGGGGCCAGGAAGACGGTTTCAGGAATCAAACCCTATGTTCAGTTTTTCTTTTTCTACAATCCATTTTACCACGACCAGAATCTTAAATTCCTTGTCTCTCATAATCCACATTGTGTTTTTGTACCTTATGGCGATGTTTAAAAAGCCATTAATAATTCAGGGGAGTGAATAAGGAATGGCTTTATTAATCACAGATGTGCATTACTTCCCCCTGCGTTTCCGGTTTTGTGGTAACTAAGGTAAACATCGATCGGGAAGTCCCGGATATTTCACGCTCGCTGGCGTGTGGTTAACGGATTATGCAGAGACCACGATGCGAAAAATGCACATCGCTGTCGAACGATTCACGAGCACGCTATTATTGGCCTTAGCACTCACGTTCAAACATGGAGCCATTCATTTATAAGCTCGAAAACTCGTTGGTAATGTCTGTCGTATTTTACATGTCTTGGAACTTTCTGTCGTATTTTACATGTCTTGGAACTGTCTGTCGTATTTTACATGTCTTGGAACTGTCTGTCGTATTTTACATGTCTTGGAACTGTCTGTCGTATTTTACATGTCTTAGAAATGTCTGTCGTATTTTACGTGTCTTGGAACTGTCTGTCGTATTTTACATGTCTTAAAACTGTCTGTCGTATTTTACATGTCTTGGAACTGTCTGTCGTATTTTACGTGTCTTGGAACTGTCTGTCGTATTTTACATGTCTTGGAACTGTCTGTCGTATTTTACATGTCTTGGAACTGTCTGTCGTATTTTACATGTCTTGGAACTGTCTGTCGTATTTTACATGTCTTGGAACTGTCTGTCGTATTTTACGTGTCTTGGAACTGTCTGTCGTATTTTACGTGTCTTGGAACTGTCTGTCGTATTTTACATATCTTGGAACTGTTTGTCGTATTTTACATGTCGTGGAACTGTCTGTCGTATTTTACGTGTCTTGGAACTGTCTGTCGTATTTTACATGTCTTGGAACTGTCTGTCGTATTTTACATGTCTTGGAATTGTCTGTCGTATTTTACATGTCTTGGAACTGTCTGTCGTATTTTACATGTCTTGGAACTGTCTGTCGTATTTTACATGTCTTGGAACTGTCTGTCGTATTTTACATGTCTTGGAACTGTCTGTCGTATTTTACGTGTCTTGGAACTGTCTGTCGTATTTTACGTGTCTTGGAACTGTCTGTCGTATTTTACATGTCTTGGAACTGTCTGTCGTATTTTACATGTCTTGGAACTGTCTGTCGTATTTTACGTGTCTTGGAACTGTCTGTCGTATTTTACGTGTCTTGGAACTGTCTGTCGTATTTTACGTGTCTTGGAACTGTCTGTCGTATTTTACATGTCTTGGAACTGTCTGTCGTATTTTACATGTCTTGGAACTGTCTGTCGTATTTTACATGTCTTGGAACTGTCTGTCGTATTTTACATGTCTTGGAACTGTCCGTTCCCTTTTGCAGCTTTTTTTGTATGTGACTAACGAGGCCAATCCTAGGTCTAGATACACAGCCGCTGTCACGGTGATCTAGATACAGTGCTGATGTCACGGAGATCTAGATACACAGCTGCCTGCTGTCACGGAGATCTAGATATACAGCTGCTGTCACGGAGATGTAGATACACAGCTGCTGTCACGGAGATCTAGATACATAGCTGCTGTAACGGTTTGGGCATTTGTGATCACTAGAGGGTGCGTCCCTTTTGTCTTACTTCTGTTGGGTACACCATTTGGGATCCTGTGCTTTGCTATATGCTTGCTATCCTTGTGGATCTCTCCATAGCTTCTTTCTCCTTTTTATTGGTGTCGATTCTGCAGAGCTTTATGTCACATGTTGGTGATGTATTAGACTAATATGTGCCTGCCCACATTGAAGAGTACGACTTTCGTCTGAAAGAGACAACACGAGAACTCTTACGGTGGTAGAAGGACACACACTTGAGAGGTACACACATTTGAGAGAGACACACATTTGAGAGGGACGCACATTTGACATTTGACATCATGACATGAGACAATAGCGTAACATTTAATATAAAAAACCAATTTCGGACACTTATTTGGGGGCCCCTTCAAGTGGAGGCCCGGCGGGATTTACAAATTTGACCCCCCCCCCTAGCTGCGCCACTGTTTGAGAGGGATATATATTTTAGATGGACACACCTTTGAGAGGGATACACATTTTAGAGGGATACACATTTGAGACTAAAGGGAAAATTCTTTCCGAAACCAGGTGCATACAGCAAACATAAAATTTAAATCGGACATCCGCTTTGTTTTTCATCATGTCTGGTAAAATATACAGGTGACAACTGGACCTGCTTGTCTCATGAACCACCACACACATCTTCGGACTCATCGAATGCAATGCTTTATATATATTACATTTTTCTAAAGAGAGATAACTCTTAAAGTTCTAAACGATCTAATATTGTTATATACTTACTGCTCAGCTTTCAAAACCCCCTTCTTAAAAAAATGTGCATTGAGCTGTCTTGATTTGATGTTCACTGCTGCCAACCAAATTGTTACTCGTATGGACTTGTCTATGCCCTTCACATAATTTTGAAGTCACGCATTTAATCAGCAGCAAGAGTGAGTAGATGTTTGGCCGTAATTTACGCTCATAAAATCCTACCTCCTCAAGCGGGAAAATTGTAGTTCTCAAATCATAAGGGCCTAAATCTAATATCTAAAGCAGAAAGTAAGGCGTATGGGTGTATGTATGTCCCGAATAAAAATAGAAACCGTTTAACCAATCATGATCAAACTTAGCATCATTGTGGAGACTGTAGTGTATGTTTAATGTCTCTCCCACAACCAGTTGACTCTAAAAATAGAAATTAGTACCTAATTGTATCACTGTAATTTATATTGGATATGAATATGTCGGCTGAAAAGGTTAACTTATTTTTATATAAGATTTTTAGTTTCGTGGCAAAATTTTAAAATTTAAAATAAAATGTGAAGAGAACATTCTCCAAGTTTGACATAGATCTAAATTCAATCCAGTAGATCAGTAATACCCAAAGTAAAGCCCGCAGGCCGTGGGTCATAACCGGCTAGTATTTCTATCACGAAAGCGCAACTTCTTAGAACATCAATAACTTGATGCTACTCCGCCCTTCGAAACTTTTACCCACAATAAAAAATGCAGAAGATTCTTGCCATTGAAATCATAATACAAGTTCCTGACCTGTTTGATGACATGCATGCACTGCGCATAACAGCTGGGTTTCTGTCCAGGACTTTTGCAAGAGAAGATTTGAACCTCTCGGGACCTCACTTTAATTGTCACCAAACAGGTCAAGAACTTGTGGTTTTATTCCAATGGCAAGGATGACGACGACGACGATGGTGGTAACGACGATGGTAATAATGATGATAATGATAGTGATGATTATGATGCTGATGACATTATGCTGATGATGATGATAATGACCATGACGATGACGACGATGATGGTAACAACGATGATAATGATGATGATGACGATAATGATGACGATGATGATGACAATGTGATGATGATGATCATGACGATGACGACGACGACGAATGATGATGATAAAGATGATGATAATCATGATGATTATAATGATAATGATGATGATGATAATGATGATTATGATGATGATGATGATGATAATCATGATGATGACAATAATTGGAATCAACGATTTTTTTCTTTGAGATTATACTGTACTTTAAAAATGTCTTGGACTTTTTTTGGCCCCTAAGGTCGAAAAAGGTTGGAACCAATGCCATAGAACTACCATCCCAAAGTATTCATTAACATATGTTTAAAAAAAACAACAACAAACCAACATAAAATAGAAATAAACTAAACATATTTCTAGTTAATATGTCAAATGTTTGACATAATGTTGTTAAAAAAAATCTTTATAATAATATCAATTTGTTTTTCGGAGACTTAAAAATGGATGAATTTTCGTGTACATTTGTTATGCTCCATCGTTAAGTTGGCATGGCTAAGAAACATCTTCAAGCCAAAGTCAATAGTTTGGATTGAGAAAGAGGTCAGGTTAAGGAAACAAACATTCTCTTGCATTTTAATGTCTTTGCCTCCTATTTTTTTTTTGTTTTTTTGTTTTTGTCTCTAGACCATTCACTCAAACGAGATTTGAGCTCAGATGTATTTGCGTAGCCGTGTACTTTATCTGTGTTCTGTTTAAACTTCATTCGCGTCTAAAACTGCAAAAATATTTGCAATGTCCGGCTGACTATTGAGTATTAATAGAATACAAACACGGAACGTTCTTTCAAAACCAGCTATTCAAGAGCGTCTAAATGCAGCTATTTTATATTAATAGTTCTGGAATCTAAAGTACTAAAGTACTTGCCAAATCGAAATGTACTATATTAAGGCCATAAGAACTTTTTCGGGTTCTTTTTTTTTGGTGTGTATAACTTTATTATCATGTAAAATTGATAAATTACGTTTAGTCGTGCCTGTGTATGAAGCTGTAATTGAATACTTTTGGTCGAGTTATTTGTCATTGTGCATGACAGCTACACAACCGACACAAGCCCTTAGCTGAAGTTGGCACTAATCAGGTCACCAGTTTTCAGTCCATAAAACAAAATGTGTAAGATGTTAGGAGAAAGGACCGTGGGAGGGGGGCAGTTCGAGCCCTACTCTCAGAAGTCATCCTAACACTGATTGATAAGAATGTCATTTTTTTGTTCTTTTGGGTTCGTTATACTCTAGTCAATAACACTTCTTGAAGAACTATCGTCTCGGGAAGGCAGAAGATGTCTGACGTCTAAAGATGTGAGTAAACTCTAGGTTTATAAGGCAGAAGATGTCTGACGTCTAAAGATGTCAGTAAAGTCTAGGTTAGGTGTCAGAAGAAGTCAGGAAATGTGTCTGAATATGTCTGACATTGGAAAGTAAAGTAAAGTTTTCGTCTTAGGCCTTGCGATCTATAGGGCAGATGAAGTTAAGGTCATCTGGTTGTTTGGCCAGCGGTCAACGAGCCAGATGTCACGTGGTCAGCACAACGACCAACCGCCTTTACTTTCCCCACCTAAAGTCAGCTACTAATTAGAGTTGGGTGGACTCAGGGGCGCCCTAAACATCCCGAAATTTAAAATTCCAGTCTTCACCGAGTTTCGAACACAGGACCCCAGGTTCGGAAGACAAGCGCTTAACCACTCAGCCACCGCGCCCCATATAACATCGGAAGATGCTACAAAATTTCATGGGGAATGCCTTTCAATGGGCAACTAAATTCTAATGTCAGCAATGGGGAATGCCTTTCAATGGGCAACTAAATTCTAATGTCAGCAATGGGGAATGCCTTTTAATGGGCAACTAAATTCTAATGTCAGCAATGGGGAATGCCTTTCAATGGGCAACTAAATTCTAATGTCAGCAATGGGGAATGCCTTTCAATGGGCAACTAAATTCTAATGTCAGCAATGGGGAATGCCTTTCAATGGGCAACTTAATTCTAATGTCAGCAATGGGGAATGCCTTTCAATGGGCAACTAAATTCTAATGTCAGCAATGGGGAATGCCTTTCAATGGGCAACTAAATTCTAATGTCAGCAATGGGGAATGCCTTTCAATGGGCAACTAAATTCTAATGTCAGCAATGGGGAATGCCTTTCAATGGGCAACTAAATTCTAATGTCAGCAATGGGGAATGCCTTTCAATGGGCAACTAAATTCTAATGTCAGCAATGGGGAATGCCTTTCAATGGGCAACTAAATTCTAATGTCAGCAATGGGGAATGCCTTTCAATGGGCAACTAAATTCTAATGTCAGCAATGGGGAATGCCTTTCAATGGGCAACTAAATTCTAATGTCAGCAATATAGTATGTTTTTTATCAATTTTGCTAGTCTCAACTTGTTTATAAATTGTCTAACCAAGGAAGCGTTTTAACAATTATCGAAATGCATGCTAAAATTGACCAGTATTGGCCAGCTAAGTAAAATTAATGACAGTATTTTCCTACCAATTTTCTACTGCTCTAACAAATGACTGCCTTGCTTTCGATATAAAAAAAGTTATCTTACTGCTATGCAGAGTTTCGGACACTTCGAGATAATCCAAATATGATTTCAAGTTTAATGTATTTCGGACTCTTCGATAAAGTCCCAAGTTTGAAGAGTTTAAGACATATACAGTAAGATGATCCCAATTAGGAAGATTTTCAGATTCTCAGTAGAATGATCCCAAGTTTGAAAAGTTTCAGATTCTCAGCAAGATGATCCAAGTTTGAAAAGTTTCAGATTCTTAGCAAGATGGTCCAAGTTTGTAGCGCTTCAGATTCTTAGCAAGATGGTCCGAGTTTGTAGTGCTTCATATTCTCAGCAAGATGGTTCGAGTTTGTAGTGCTTCATATTTTAGCAAGATTGTCCGAGTTTGTAGTGCATCAGATTCTCGGCAAGTTGGTCCGAGTTTGTAGTGCATCAGATTCTCAGCAAGATGGTCCGAGTTTGTAGTGCTTCAGATTCTCAGTAAGATGATCCCAAGTTTGAAAAGTTTCAGATTCTCAGCAAGATGGTCCAAGTTTGTAGTGCTTCAGATTCTTAGCAAGATGGTCCGAGTCTGTAGTGCTTCCGATTCTCAGCCAGATGTTCCGAGTTTGTAGTGCTTCAGATTCTCAGCCAGATGTTCCGAGTTTGTAGTGCATAGATTCTCAGCAAGATGGTCCGAGTTTGTAGTGCTTCAGATTCTCAGCAAGATGGTCCGAGTTTGTACCCTTCTGGTCATTAATTTCATGCAGTCTGTGGAGTGATTTGAACTGGAGCGTAATAAATGTTCAGTTCGTAAGGAATATGTTCAGTTCATTTCCAAAAATGGGTTGGCTGCTTATTTTCACTACTGAATGGCCAAAGTCTCAACTGTCTTTTTGGTAAATCAAAACATCGCTTCTTGAGAAATAACATGATTCAATGTATCTACATGTTCCATTTCCAAAGGACTTAAAACAATATTGTTATTTTATTTATAGCGGGATGCAAAGGTGTCAATGCCATGGCCCTTCCATTAGATAATTGGTTTAAATCGTGTGCTGTCCAACTTATAAAAAGATCAGTAAGTACGCTCTGGTATACTTTTACCCATGGGTAACTTAGAGAAACAACACATGAGACACGTGTAGACAGGTAGCAATCAGAAGGTAATTGTTTAGATCGGGTTACCAGGGAGATTCAAAGCAGAAGAATGAAACTTCTGACAGTGTATTCACTGGCACCAACTGATCGTCTGGGTGGGCGTAACACGGGGGAGGGGGAGGTCTGATAGGTGCGACTACATGAGCTTCGTCTGTCACTACGAAATGATGTTTTGTAAAATTGTTCTTAGAATTTAAACACATTGTTGTCTTTTAAATGTAATGGCAGAGGCGGATCTAAAGTTGGTGTTTTGGAGGACATAGTACAAAATGTGGTGCCCTTCGAAAACGCGCAAGCTAGCAAGAGGGAGTGGGTTCATGTCCTAACACTCCTCTCTTCTAACATTCTTGAGGCAGAAAAACATGTGGGTGAAAAGTTGCCTCCCTCTGCTTCTTCGCACTTTCAAATAATGTCCCTGCATAGACCTCGAAATCAGAGCTTCAAATACTCATTATTTCTTTGCCTTATAGCCGTTCAAGATTGCATCTACAGCGTTCTACGTTTTGTCATGAGAATATTAATTTTTTTCGTAGCCGTTTATTACCTTTTTAAAACATTTTTTTTTCGAAAACTTTATTGTAGATCGTAGAGGCTTGGGTTTACAGACACTTTTTGAAGGTACATGTGTGTATGTTTTTTTTTTTTTGTTTTAAAATGTTTTGCATGTTTCGGATGTTCCTTCAGAGTTGAAGATAGTTTACTTCCTAGTCCAAACCTCCCGCAGGACGACAGAGGATGGGAGCGGGCAGGGTTTGAACCCGGGACCATCGATAAATCTGAACGACAGTCCAGAGCGCAAAGCTCACGACCAGGCTGCCATCTACCCTAGTAGTCGAGTCTTTCTTTAATTAGGTATTCGCTCGTGTCACATAAAATTTAATAAATCTAGTTCACTATAACGCTCTCTCTCTCTCTCTTTCTTTCATTCACTGAATTCCTCTCATTATCTGATTCACTCACTTTCTCTTTACCCTCTTAATCTCTCTCTCTCTCTCTCTGCCAAACACACACACAACACACACACATCAAGGCTTAGACATTCTCACACATTCTCAAACTGGTAAACATTTCTTTT
This sequence comes from Biomphalaria sudanica, assembly GCA_036873155.1. Classification (NCBI taxonomy): domain Eukaryota; kingdom Metazoa; phylum Mollusca; class Gastropoda; family Planorbidae; genus Biomphalaria; species Biomphalaria sudanica. Next base: position 971,030 of record JAZGLO010006660.1, read on the forward strand.
TTTTCTTCTTTTTTTTGTCTTTCGAACCCCAGGAAAACTACGTCTAAGAATTCCCGCCTATTCTCGGATTTCCCCCTGTTGGTCTCGCGCAGCAGACGAGAAGAGGTCAAGGGTGATCTGTATCTCGTCACGTCTCGTCTGAGCAGACACTGCGTCACTGGGGACGTCATCAGCGATCCTCCTGTCCAATCCTCATCTGGCGCGTTAGAAAGGAGGGTTTCAATGCAGACCTTAATCAAATCCACTTGACATTTCCGGAGCGTTGCCAAAAGAAAAAAAATAATGGCGGGAAAAAAAAGCTGGTCATGTTACTTTGTTTCTACACCACTTCCTTCGCCACCACTTCCGTTGGCATCAGGTTCTCATTCCAAGGTTAAGCCGATATTGACATCTAAATACCAGATTAGAGCAACCTTGTTTACTGGTTAATTGTCGACTCTGTCAAAAAAACAAAACATTTAGAAAAAAAAATCGCCAAAAAAAAAACTTTGACATTTTTGGAGGATAATTTATAATGTGACAAAATTGTCTATTTCTGTGAAAAGATAACTGAAATTAGAGGCGGCACTAGGTTGTGGTGAGTGGGGCAACCGCCCCAGTATCTACACCTTGGGGAGGAGGGGCCTCGAGATAGAGAGAATCTTTTGTCCCCGTAAGCCCATCGTACTACAATTCGCTGTCCTGATATGACACTAGTCCAGGGGCTCTGCACACTGCTAATACTGCTTCGGCTGATTGAGTCTTAGAGATTTAACTCTGCACACTGCTAATACTGCTTCGGCTGATAGAGTCTGAAAGATTAAACTCTGCACACTGCTAACACTGCTTCGGCTGATAGAGTCTTAGAGATTTAACTCTGCACACTGCTAATACTGCTTCGGCTGATAGAGTCTGAAAGATTTAAGACAACTTTGGTTTGGATGAAGTATTACTAGCTAGTTGGCCACACTAGAAAACTCTGGTTTGACCATTATAATTTTTCAAAGTATAAAAAAAAATTGATTGTAAATTTAGCAAGAGAACTAGCATATAAAAATGTTTCCAACAGTTATTAAGAGGTTTAAATGTCTGAGGTGCTATCGGAATTGATGGTACAAAGTACTAAATATTCACAAAAGTATGTCCACTTTCTGTCCACTCTACAGAGAAGAAAACCATTGAGATTCATTAATCAATAAAAGAAATGATAGAATCGCTGGCAGCAGAATCCGATGTCCGACTTCCCCCTCCTGCTTAGTGTGGACATCGCCTCTGGCCAAGTCAATGAATAGCGTGTATTATTAATCCAGAAGTCGTCTGCTCACACACAATTTTTTTTACATAGCAAAACATATTGTACAATAAAGCTTCCCTTTAACACCTCGCGTTCCGGGGGGGGGGGGGGGTTCCATAATATTGATTTCACATATTCGTGTGGCCAGAGTGTAACGAGGGTGTCGTGTGGCCAGAGTGTAACGAGGGTGTCGTGTGGCCAGAGTGTAACGAGGGTGTCGCGTGGCCATCAAAACGATCAACCACATGCTAATTAATAAACATGGCCGCACTTAAAAAGGTTAATAAAAGAATCCAATAAAATGTCAAGTTATTAACGAGGGTTGGACAATAGACTCAGTCTTCTCTAACTTGTAGCCACAAAGCCTCAAAGGCAAACTTTTATTATCATATAGCTATTTAACAATAAGTGAAGTAGAAAACACACATATACATACATATATATATATATATATATATATATATATATATATATATATATATATATATATATATATATATATATATATATATATATATATAGTTGGTGACCTGATCCATCCAAAAGATTCACATTATGCGTCGAATGCAGAGTTAGTGAAAGCTATTTAATCTATCCTCTTGGCACATGTGGGTTGCCCAGCTCTCAATGCCAGATGAAAGAATCCCTAAAGACATCCTACATGCTGAGCTAGCGGATGGAGGCAGATCCATCTTTCCTCCCAAGACTAACCTATAGAGTTGTCTGCAACCACAGGCTTCAAGTCTTCCAAGAAAGTATGTGGGAGGAAATAGCCCAAGACCAGAGTGCATGGAGAGAAACTGTGCGTGCTGGTACGAACTTCGCCGAGAGCAAAAGAAACCAAGCTGCATCAGTCAAGAGTCAACCAGCCCTAGGGCAGATGCATATACATGCACGAACTGTGGCAAACTCTGCCGCCCCAGAATGGGCTCCATTGACTCACCTGGGCGCATCCATTGTCTTCCGAGACAGAAGGAGCCATATATATATATATATGTGTGTGTATATATATATATATATATATATATATATATATATATATATATATGCTTGGTGATCCAATGTTTACAACTTAGTGTGTATAACCCGATGTGTACATGCGTAGGCCTACAACACAGCTTAAATAGGACTGTATTTATAGCACAGTACGTACCCCACCATGCTTAGTTTTCATAAATTTATATTTATTATGGCTCACTTTCTGTTTAGTTCAATTATTGGAAACACAAAAAAGATCTCTCTGAGCCTGTCTCATAAATTTTTTTTAATCTCAGTTTGTATGTTTTTTCTTTTTTTTTTTTCAGATAACTAACTTTAAAAAAAAAAATCACATAGACCTACAGCTAGTTAAGCATTTGTTTTGAAATTGAAGAAAAAAGAAAAATAAACAAAGTATTGGCTAGACCGATATTCTGTAATTAGCCTTGTCAGCTCAAATATCACTCTGAAAATCCCTCCCCGCCCCCCCTTCCAAAAAAAAATAAATCCTAAGACTCCGAACAATTTTTTCGGTGTCTTTCTTCATTGTAAAAATTCCAATTTTTGTAAACACGTTGGCATCAAGTCAGCAGATGTGAGAGCTTAACGTTAAGAGCGTATTCACAAAGTGAAGCTTCTTTTTTTTCACATCAACCACCACAACAACAAAAAAGTGATGCCAAATCAACACTTTTGCAACATCTCCTCATCCTCGTGATTCCAAATGATCTTCTAAGAACCTCCAAGCTAATAAGACTAACACCGGCCTTATAGTCTTAGAATACAAGTTAAAGGATTCTTTTGAGACTAAGGTAAATAAAAGCCAAAAATAAAAAAATAAAATAACTATAAAAAAAACCTGAAGGTGTCTTTTATTTTTTTTAGAGTTGGCAGCTGAACATCATTAAACTTATTGACGTCTGGTTAGCTTCTGCAAAGAGTTCATTCTGGCGGGGAAAAAAACAGGATTAACGCAATAAGTTCGTACAGTCCTTATTTATTTACGGGGGATAAGATCAGGCCTTTTTTAAAATACGCAAGCATGCACACACACACACACACGCACACACACACGCGAGCAGACACGCGCATGCACAAATACAAACATCTGAAGCTTTTCCCCACATATAACAGCCCAACAAAAACTAAAGTTCACTGTCCGCGGACGAAACTGGAAAAATAATTGATATGTATTTTTTTCAGGGGCGTCGCTTAGGGTTGGTGTCAATTCGGTGCGACTTGCTAATGATTTCACCCTTCCTACCTCCCCCCCCCGTCCCCCAATTCCTCCCCTCCCGGGAACAAGAAAATGTTGTTGGTTTAAATGTTAAGGCATTATACAGTGAGACAACCTACAGTCATGGAATGGCGCATAAATAATTGTCCATATTTATCTACATAAATAATTATCTAACTCTCTGACTAGTTGTTATTGAGTGTGTGTGTGTGTGTCTTTCCTGTGATAGTAATATAGAAAGGAAGTATTTATTGTTAAATGGAGAGAAAGAGAGAGAGAGAGCATTAATTTAATGTTTAGTCTTGTAGAATGATGCAAGATGAGCGGCGATGTCGTAAGCTGTGTTTAGTACGCCACATGTCTCTGGGAAGTCTAAGTGTAATGACATGTTTTACAGTAAGTTAAATTTTTGCTCAAAAGCTGTTCATCTCAATTTGAACTTGTCGAAATTGTAATTTAAGTTCTGTTTAGTTTTGGTCACAAAGAAGTTATTCAAGGTATTACAATAGTACACAGTGGTACACAATAGTACACAGTAGTACACAATAGTACACAGTAGTACACAGTAGTACACAGCAGTACACAGTAGTACACAATAGTACACAATAGTACACAGCAGTACACAATAGTACACAGTAGTATACAATAGTACACAATAGTACACAGTAGTACACATTAGTACACAATAGTACACAGTAGTACACAGCTGTAAAATGGGCGACGAATTTTCTTTCTTCAAATTTCGTACTTTCTTACTATTTATCACTTTAGTATCAGCCCCCCGCGCCCCTCCTGAATGGTTTCTCCCAGTGCGCTCAACACCAATCACCGTCTCCTCCCCTAGAGACGTCATAGATTGCATAATAATTATCATTATTCGGTTTCAAATGTTATAGTAATGGGTCAGCTAAGTGTTAGGCTTAGGATTAGGTTTTGGTCACGCTTGATTAATTGCAGGCATTTCTTTATTAATATGCTTAACGTTTTAGGAGATAACGGTTTAATTCAAGGTGGTGTGGAGACACCAACGTTGACTCTTTAACAACTTTACGCGCATGTCTCCGTCCTCTCCTGTTGTCGTTATGCCCGACCTACTTATTTATGTCAAACAACAAAAATTTTGTTTTCTTCAAGACTTTTTCACTCAATATTGCGCCACGGATCATATAAAATCGTTAGTTCATACCATATAATATTTTTTTTTTGGGGGGGGGGAGTGAGGCTTTAACACATGTCGTCTATGCTGACTTCCCAGAAGGCTGAGCGCTTGACTCTGTGGCTCGTTGCCACGTCACGGGTTCGGTGTAAACTGCCCACAGTTAGCGACGTTGCAGATCAGTGTTCAGGCCTTCTATCACGACTGGTTTCGGTATACTCCATCTAGGTTGTCAATAGTTTGACTATTTCCCAGATTTTCGCGCTGGTATGATGTAGCCTCCTATGATTTGTCAGACTCTGAGTCTGCCCAACTTTAATTGGTACCTACTTATGGGGAATTAAAGACGGTCGGTCGCTGTTCTAGCCACACGACACCCTTGTTAACCGACTGCCAAAAAAACAAAAAAAAAACAACAAAACAAACAACAGATGAGCTTTACATTATCTGCCTCCATAAATCGCAAGATTGGAAAGGGGTACCTACAAGGGTTCCCATAGATTACAACACAAAAAAATAACAACAGGGTTCGCTAGATTTGGGACTGATAAGCAGGACACGTTGGCTAAGTGATTCATACGATTCTTTATTTTGAGAATCTCTTTTAATAATATTTTGAAAACAATAAAACAGAAGTTGACAAGTGAACCGGTGTGGCCGGAAACACCAGTTACGACATCGACTGCCTCCTAATAAATTGTACTAAAAATGAGATTGTGAACGGGACCAAACAGGACGTTTGAGGGTCGGGGAGGTGACAGACACTTGTAGGGCAACAGAAACATTTGACCGGGTTAACTCCCTTGAGGTGTCGACTGACTAACCCAATTTACATTAATATACGAGCAAGGGCGGTAATCAAGACCGTTACTGACTACCAAGGCTGGAGAGGGTAGATTGGAGGTGTCTTGCTGGGCAGAGGAAATGAAAGGAGTTATTTTTAGAAAATTGTTTTTAATATTACATTTTGTTTGGTGTGAACTTCAAATGATTTATGTTGTGCTGATTTGGGTGCAATATTTGGAGACCCCTTGTTGTAAGGCTTAAATGCGATGCAATGTAGGGTGTGAGGCTGTGTGGATTACACCGCTTGGTTAGCAAACGAGTGCGAGTTAAGATCTGATGCAGACCAGGATTTTTTTGGCATTTTTATTCTACGAAATGTGTATGTACTGAGCGCCCAAAGGCAGCACGACTAGTCTTCCATGCCTCTCCCTCTCTTTCTCTCTCTCTCTCTTTCTCTCTTTGTATCTTTCTCATTCTTTCTCTTTCTCTTTGTCTTTCTCTCTCTTTTTTTCTCTCTCTCCCTCTCTTTCTCTATTTTTTTTTTCTCTCTCTCTGCCTCTCTCTCTCCCTCTCTTTCTTTTCTCTCTCTCTTTGTCTCTATCTCTTCTTTTTTCCCACTTTCTCTCTCTCTCTCTCTCTCTCTCTCTCTCTATGTCTCTTCTCTGCTTTTTTCCCAATCTTTTTCTCTCTCTCTCTCTTTAATACCCACGTTAATCATCGTCCACAGGAATAGATTATCTTTGCTTCTGTAATTAATATTGAAAAATCTTAATACAGAGACCTAACAAATTAATAATATTAATAAAAGCTGATACACAAGTCACTATAGATTAAGCCAAATTAAAAAAAAAGAAAATCATTATTCCCACCTTCAATTCTTTTTTACATCTCGGCATTGTCAAATGACCATATTATCATTCCACTTGAAAAATAAAACATATTCCAAATCTTTAGGCTACTTAAAAGACTTAGAACCCAGACCATGTGTACTTTTAAGACTAGATAGAAGTGCAGACTTGGGTTCTTCAGAGACTTCCAAGACCTGAAATATTACCACAATCAAGTTCGCACTCTTATTTTTTAAATATTTTTGTGTGTGTCCTCTGCCAAGCTTCTTATTACGACAACTCGGATGGTCATTTTCTTCAAGTAAAAGATGTCCATACGTCAGACAGTTGATCCTCCAGCTACTGGACAGATGGTCGATGTAGATTAATGACCAGGCGACTTCATAGTGTTATGTGGGGATTAATTTCTTTCAGGCGACTAAGCCACAACAAAGGCTTATAAAAAAAAACAACTACAGCTTTATGATTATAGAGGAAGACTTTTGAAGACAGAATTTATTGTTCCACTTAGCCAAAGATTAAATGCGGTCGCTTTCTACTAAAACCGTTGGGTAAAATTGTATAACTAAACTAAACTAAAATAATAATAAAAATAATAATAATAATAATAATAAAAATAATAATAATAATAAGATTTGTCTTCGAGTCCGAGGATTAATGAGGAGTGCAGTATTTCACTTGGATACTCAGCCCCAGCTGTGACCTACATATTTTGCCACATCCAGCGCAGGAATAACCATTGTCTCGATTTAGATTTTCTTTTCTACGTCTGTCAAACACTTATGTAACATCAGACTAGACCATAATGTTTTGCATTTATAATATGGAGAAAAGTTACAAATATCCATACATGGATGCATCTCCATAAACATCGAACGTGCTGGTTATTATTTTAATAAAACAAAAAATAATTTTGTGTTCACATTTCAGTACTGTAGTGGAGAGTTTCACGATCAACGAGACAATGTCAAGGACAAGAACTTTGAACTTGCCAACTAAATAAAAGTTACAAAGATTTTTTGTTAAAATTTTCTGTAGCGCTAAAATGTGCACAGACACTAGAATAGTAGATTATAAAATACCTATCTTATCAACACTTTATATTAATTCTGTACACCGGATACACCAAAAAGCTTGCTATTTATAGGCTTTCCGCCGAATATGAAAATCTCCAACAGTAAACTTTCTTAGCTCTTTGGCTTGAAGCACGAAGTATTATTTGTTCCTTACACTGTTAGACTGTATCAGTCGGTATCAAATTGTATCACACTCTTCCACATTGTATCTGATTGTATCACACTCTTTCAGACTGTATCCTGAGATGAACTCCTATTGAAAAATCAGAGCAGGAAGGACTAATCCTCCCATAGTGCTCTGGCAAGAAACTTAGCCGTCCGGCGTAGTGCCTCATAGCTACCATACAGTTCGAGTGACTGCACAGACAGGTCCCCCCTTAGCTCGCGGAGCTGGGGACACTCGTACAAGACATGCGCCACTGTTTCAGCGCTCTCTCCACAGTGGCGGCATCGGGAGTCAAAGTTCGTTCGGAACCGGGCAAAGTATGCCCCTATAGGACAGTGTTCCGTTCTGCATTGTGCAATGATCGATTGCTCTGACCTCTTCAGTCGCCACCATGGATCGTCGCGATCTGGGTGACGCATGTGCTGCCAGACACTACGTGCTCTGTCGGATTCCTCCCAGGACTTTAACCACTTCTCATGAATGAGTGCTCGGATTTGTGCCGTTGCTTGTAAGTACGTGCTTGGTGCTTCGAGGTGTGTGGCTGCCATTGCACCCTCCCTTGCGAGGGCGTCTGCCGTTTCATTGCCCTTCACGCCGCAATGTGAAGGCGCCCACTGCATAAAAACGACAGCTCCAATAGCCCGGCGGATGTTATCTGCGGCGCCGACTGCCTCTTCTATTACAGGTGACCCTCCCCCGCCGCCACCCATAACTAGGAGACTGGAGCGAGAGTCGGTGACCAACACCACTGTAGTGGCGCTAGTTTCTTTTTGGAGCATTCGGGCCCTAATGGCCTCGAACGCTCTAGTTATCCCTGTAAGTTCGGCATCCATGGAGCATGCAGCGTAGCTGCATGGACCAGAGAGCCTGTCTTGTTCAGTCCGGTCGGGGTATACTATAAGGGCCCCATACCCCGATCTATCGGGGTCCCTCATTACCGACCCATCAGTGTAGCAGAAAATGGCATCCGATGGGTAGGATTTAATTGTTAAGGATGCCAAATTTTTTAATATGGCAGGTGGTAATCGCCTCTTTGTATCAGACTGTATCACACTCTGTCCGACAGAATCAGACTGTATCAAATTGTATCACACTCTTTCATACTGTATCCGACTGTATCACACTTTGTCCGACAGTATCAGACTGTATCTGATTGTATCACACTCTTTCAGACTGTATCCGACTGTATCAGACTGTATCACACTTTGTCCGACAGTATCAGACTGTATCTGATTGTATCACACTCTTTCAAACTGTATCCGACTGTATCAGACTGTATCACACTTTGTCCGACAGTATCAGACTGTATCTGATTGTATCACACTCTTTCAGACTGTATCCGACTGTATCAGACTGTATCACACTTTGTCCGACAGTATCAGACTGTATCTGATTGTATCACACTCTTTCAGACTGTATCCGACTGTATCAGACTGTATCACACTTTGTCCGACAGTATCAGACTGTATCTGATTGTATCACACTTTTTCAGACTGTCTCCAACTCTATCACACTTTGTCCGACAGTATCAGACTATATCTGATTGTATCACACACTTTCAGACTGTCTCCGACTGTATAAGCGCTACTCGTTGACTAGGGAAAAGGATTAGGAAGTCTAGATGTAGTCACTCAATGTATTTCTCTATGTGCTGTATCTGTTCTCTGTGGAGGAATCCTATTTTGTTGTTTTAGACTGAAATAAAAAGAAGAGTTTGTGTCAGCATGGGATTTAATTTCTACTTAGGATCAATAAAACTGTCTGAGACTTACTTTGTAACATTTGTAACATTTTCTGTTCCTTTCTGCTTCCGTCTTTCTTTCTTACATGATTTTCTTACGTGATTTTGTTACGTGATTTTCTTGCGTGATTTATCTTACACGATTTTCTTACGTGATTTATCTTACATGATTTTCCTACGTGATTTTCTTACGGGATTTTCTTACGGGATTTGTCTTACATGATTTTCTTACGTGATTTTCTTACGTGATCTATCTTACTTGATTTATCTTACGTGATTTATCTTACATGATTTTCTTACGCGATTTTCTTACGCGATTTTCTTACGTGATTTTCTTACGTGATTTTCCTACGTGATTTACTTACGTGATTTTCCTATGTGATTTTCTTACGTGATTTTCTTAGGTAATAGATTTTTTTAAGTGATTTATCTTACGTGATTTTCTTACGTGATTTATCTTACATTATTTTCTTACGTGATTTTCTTACGTGATTTTCTTAGGTGATTTATCTTACATGATTTTCTTACATGGTTTTCTTACGTGATTTTCTTACGTGATTTTCTTAAGTGATTTTCTTATGTGATTTTCTTATGTGATTTATCTTACGTGATTTTTCTATGTGATTTTTAACGTGATTTTATTACGTGATTTTTCTACGTGGTTTTCCTACGTGATTTTCTTACGTGATTTCTTCATATCGATTTTTCTTATGTATCTTCCTTGCATAGTTCAAGATAAATCAACAGACGAAGCATAACGAAATCCCTTGGACCTGGTTCAAAAATGCGATGTGTCGCACAACTTAGAAACTCGAAAAATTAATATGGCAAAAAAACAACAAACAAAAAACAACGAATGATCAAGTCTGATTAAAAATGTAATTTTTTAAATGGCCCCTTGTGGCCCTATCAACAGTTGTCCAATGCTCAATTAACCCAGCGCCATGGTTACTAAGCCACTTTCTTTTTCATTGAGAAATAAACACTACAATTGTTTCCCAAATTATAAGTTATTTTTTTTTGTGAATTTCATAAAATGGAGGCTAAAGCCATAAAAACCAAACAACCTTTGTGGTGATTCCGATGTATAAAATACGAAAGTATTGATTGATGTATATTTATTAAATCATTGTGTACGTGTTTTTTCCATGCACTTTTAAACACTTTAGAATTCAATTCAAAAGTAGAACATAGAAACACAGAGAAGATTTCTGTGAATAAATTTTGATATTAAAAACAGTAGGAAGAATAAAAAAAAAGCAACGAAAGAGAGTTAAACACAGACACACACAGTCTATCAAGTAATTAAATTATATCCAGGAAAATGTTTGAAGTTACGATTACCAGGCCAACGAGATTAACAAATAATGAAAGGATGTTTATATATTTAATGATGTGTGTTAGAAAAGATATCTATATCTATATATTGATTGATTGATTGATTTATGTTTGAAAGGACATTTATATATTTATTGATGTGTGTTAGAAAAGATATCTATATCTATATATTGATTGATTGATTGATTTATGTTTGAAAAGACATTTATATATTTATTGATGTATGTTAGGAAAGATGTATTTATATTTATTAATGTGTGTTAGAAAAGATGTTTTTAAATTTAATGATGTGTGTGTGTTAAAAAGAGATTAGTTGCCCAATGGAGGAATAGGTTCGGATTCCGATAGATGCTGTAAGTATTCAATATGATATAAATACTATTGCGCCCTCTGTAAAATATATGTGAACATGTATATATTTTGAAATATTTAGTTAACTATTGTTGGTACAGCGATGTGACAAGCAAGTTATCATTCTTTTTTACCTCTGACAACAGAATTCTTTTTTCTTACATTTTCTGTATTCCGATTTTTCAAAATGGTTTCCTTACCGCCTTAAAAGTTCCCCTTTCAGACCTTGCGATCTATAGCACAGATGATATTTCTATGGCCGATAGTAAACAAGGATGTCATGTGGCCAGCATAAAGACCAACCGCCTTTATTTTTCCCAACTAAAGTCAGGTACCCATAGGAGTTGGAATGATTCAGGGGTGTGTCCTAATAATCAGGAGGCCACTGGGTTCGGAAGCCAAGCGCTTTACCCTCTCATCTACCTCGCTTCTGCCTTAAGAGCTCGGCATACATAACTCAGCTCGAGTCGGGATTCGAACTCTAGCCTCCTGGATAGGTAACCAAGTTTATATCCATTCAGCCAAGCCTCGTGGAAAAGGCTCTGTTGCTGAGCTTCTCGGTTACTGGACTTTGTATACTTTACAATTAAAAGATCGATCAGTGGTCTTCTCCTGAGCCGATTTCATTGCCCAAGGGTCAACAAGGCTTGCGTATCGATGATGCCGAGAAGGTCAAAGTAAACTGAGTGTCCGAGAAGTGAAAATAAAAACTAGCCGGCGTCCATTCCACCACCCTCCCTTTACTCTGAAGGACTTAGCTTATCTTTAGTCTGCAGAAGCTTTCTGGACTCTTGGCTTCACCGGAAACTCAGTCCATGGCTCGAGGATTAACTGAAATCACTGACTAAGCTCGCGCTTGAACTGTGAGGATTTTCACGAGAGGAAGACGGGATATCTCAAGGCGACGACTAGTGGGCAGGATATACTGGTGCTTGCGAAGTTAACAAAAAATAAGCAATATATATATATATAAAAAAAAAAAACTAAACGATAAACAAAAATAAATTTTTGCAAAGCTTTAATTAACTCTGTCCGTCTGTCTGTGTGTAGGTCTGGGCAGAAACTTTCTACACGTTATTTCTAGGGTTAAACTGAAATTTCGCACAATTATTTCTTTTATCTGACAACAATCAATTAATAAAAAGAACAAATTAACCACTTAGTTAACTATTGTGGATAAATTATTTTTTGTTTGGTATAACAAGGGAAAGAAATAGTACTTGACTGAAATGGTGGTATAGGTAGAATTAGTCCCATATATATTATGTTTAGTGATCACAAACATGACCATAGACTCTTTGCTAGCAGAGTGGTTACCGCGTTAGCTTGAGAAGGCCTTACCCCACAAGTTCGAATTCAGGTTGTTCACCTTTTTTTTTCTAAAGCGATCACCCAGATACCTCGTTCTTTCTCACCTACCCCTTTCTAACTGGTCCAGACAAGTGATATAGTCATAGCGTAGTGAGAATGCTAAGAGTATAGAGTTGTGATAAACATAACCAATTCATAAAACGTATTTCTAATCGCACATATTTATTATTGTTGGTCTAGATCTATTACAAATTTGATTACTTGACTGATCTAAATTAATTGATACATTTTTAAAAGGCTTTGTTGTTTTTTTTTAGTATTTTATTTTTTTGTATTTTGCTTTTTAAAAAGCATATATAAGGTAAAGTACCGCAAGTCACTACCATATCTCTAATTCTGAAATGTTTATCTCCCTCTTTTCTATTAAAAAAAACATTAATTAATTAACACTACTGTTTGTTTATTTATCTATGTATTTGTTTTTTGTGGTTTCATTTGTTTTTATCGACACTGAATAATTATTATTCAAACTTTCAACTTGATCCGAAGTGGGAGAAAAAAAGTGTAAAGGAATCCACCCAGACAGACAGACATACAGATAGATGGAATGAGTTAATATACGCATTGTAAAAAAAAATTATTTCTTGACCCCTTTTTTTCTTCTGATTTTTGCTTCTTTTTCTTGCCACTATTAGTTTTACTATAAATGAAACTGCACATTAATTAGTTGTGATTTTTTGTTTTTCAAACCAAAATCAACTTGTAGATAACGCAATAAAAATGTCTATGAATCAAAGAAAGTATTACTGTTGGAATGTAAACATAAGTGTAATCAGATAAAATGAAAAGAATACTTTAAAAAATAAAGCTTTTATTAAGTGTAATTGTATCAATCAGTTCGTAATAGATCTAGAGACTAACGTAATCGCACGATTAGAAAAAAGTTGTTTCCTAAATTGGCGACTTTTTGACTTAGATACAGTGACGTGACTAGTAAAAACTAGACGAGGTTTTGAGGAAGAATTGCGAACTAGAAACAGATGTAAACAAACTACTTTTGACGGCTTTAAAGAAATGGGAGGTTTTTAGGAACGTAGAGATTTAGCTTGACGACATTCGACAGTTCCCTTCTTTATTAGTAAACTTTCTTGTTCGATATTCGCTATCAGCGTCGACTAACTTCTAGTGTTGGTCTTTCACCTGGGTTAGTTGATTTCGTTATTTTAGGGTTACCTCCGTTTGACTAATCATAAGCGCGGAATAAGAAATCGGTGCGATTAGAAATATATTTACCAGACAGACAGACAGACAGATCTAGTCGATATAATCTTTTGAAAAATAATAGTAGTACGCCAAGTGATGATTTTTTTTCTGGAGCACACGACTTGATAGCCAGGTCGGTATAATCTCCAACTGTGGAAGAGAAAGAGAGAGAGAAAGAGAGAGAGATAGAGAGAAATAGAGGGAGAAAGAGATAGAAGGAGGTATCTTGGAAAGAAAGAAAAAAAAATTTAACTCTCCAAACAAAAAAACAAAACAAAAAAAAATAATAACTTCCAGGACTGTTCACCAAATTGTCATCATTTGAAGTGCGATTGCACAAGAATGTTGGCAGACTCTCATCTGTTCGTTTGACAAGACAATTGGCCGTTCATGCATATATGTTTGTTTCCCGACAAAGAAATATCAAGGAGATTCCTTTTCATCCTATTAGGTGTCCGATGAAGCCACATCTAGTGAGTTTTGTTTGTAAAAATGTTTTACATGTTTCGGATATTCCTTTTCGAGTTGTAGATAGTTTACTTCCTAGTCCAAACCTCCCACAGGACGACAAGGTATGGGAGCGGGCAGGGTTTGAACCCCTGACCATCTATAAATCCAAACGACAGTCCAGCGTGCAAACCGCACGACCAGGCAGCCATCCGTTTTAACTGTTCCAGGGTCAGAAATCTATAAATGTAGCAGATTATTTTGAACGGTTAAATCAAAGAAATATTAATCTTATTCCCTTATTATCTTTGAGCTGAATTGATTGAATTCCTCAGCTGGATCCTGCCCGCAGGCCACGATTTATTGTTCAATAGTGCCGCCCCCCCCCCCACCCCCACCCGTAAAAGCGTAGCGTGACCGTGTCACTCTTCTGTACACTGACTTGTGGTACACCCGGTGCATGTCTCCAGGTCTGAACGTTAGTAATGAACTGATGGGCGTGGTGACAGATCAGCGGTCCCTAATTGCGAACAGTTAGTGAGGTCACCCAATCTCAATGAACAAAAAAAATTACATTTTAATTAAATCCTCACCTTCTGAAGCAAAAGCTGTTCAAAGGTGAAATATTAGCTGTGAATAATAAGGCTTGTCTTCAAGTCTAAAGATTAATGAAGAGTGCAGTATTTCACGAGGCTACGCAGCTCCAGCTTTGACCTACATATTTTGTCACTCCTAGCGTAGACGTAACCATTGTGCAGTCGTGTTCAATTTAGATTGTTTTCGCTGACTACGTCTGTCCTCGCCAGTGGATTTTCTTTTGGTCTCAGATGTGTATCTCTCAGACTTTGTAAGTTAACTCCCGTTGTCTCGTTTCGAAACCACATGTAGCCAGGTGCGCTCTTCTATGTCAATTAAAGCAAGTTAACGAATACGCTTTTATCATACGCTTTTCCACCATACAGGGATAAGTTCTCTGTCCAGAGTAACTGTCTGACTATAAGATGCCCTTTATACTGTTCATACCGGCGTTCGCAAGAACACGCTGTTTGTATTGCGGCCTTGCCACCGTATGTCCAAGATGGAGCGCAAACATCTTTGGTGAAAGCGTTCAAGAAGTCTTAGTTGCTTTTCGTATAGTGCCCGTGTATCAGATACATACATAAGGGTTTAGAGAGCCGCTGCTTGGTAGACACTGGTTTTTGATGACAGGCGAAGGGATTAAATCCATCAAACTCTCGCCTAGAGGCGTCCACAGCACTACTGGCCCTGGGTGATTAAAAACTTGAACGTGAATATCAATAATTAAACTTAGACATATAATGGTGAATGTAGTGTTGTAATCGAGTTGTCAAGAATCTTGGGTTTCAAACCAAAAGGGGGGGGGGGGATCCATGTGAAAAGTCCAGCCAACTTTAATGAGTGTTTGATATTAGTTGGAGAAAGCAAACAATGGCTTGATCTTCCGGGTCACGTCACGTCACGTCCTTTTTTAACCTCGGCCTTAGGAACATACGAGTTTTTATATCATCTGATCTATGAATCCAACTTATGAATGGGAAACCTTTCACTTCTGCAACGGGGCCCCTATTCCCCTGATGTTTACAGAACCATTTAGTAGAGTTCACTTTAAAGCCATTATCCCTCTTACTTTGTTGTCGCTAATCTACACACATACACTACAAAAATCAACACCTTCAACAAAATACAGCTAATTGCTCAGCTCATTAGTTTGTTAATAAGTTAATTGACCTCTCCTTTTGTTGTAAGTACGTACACCGGAACTACGCACCATGCTTCGGCATATTCATGACCAGCTCGTTGTAATTGGCCTAATTTCTAGCGCTGACAGTCATGTGGTAAGTGCATCTCTTTAGGCGCATTTATTTAGTGGTGGTACTACTTTTTTTTTTTCGATAGATTGTTCGGTTCATTTATCCATTCGGCTGTGACTAATCCCACCTAAAATGTCATCTTTTTGTTTGCCAGATGGAATGAATTTACTCTCAAACGGTGTTAATTAGACGCACTATTTGCGCCGCAGATGGCGCAGGGGAATGTTTTTTTTTTTTAAAAGCCATCGGTGTACATGAAGTACGCAGTTGTTACAAATATAGTGAGACTAACCTCACCTGCTGAGCCGTTGGGGCACCACATGTGATCCGTTGAACATTTTTCTCAATCTCTCTCTACTTTGACTTGATTCTTCTGTCTCCCGATGGAAAGAAGTGCTGCCTCGTAATTCGCCATCGGACTCTGTTCTGGGCATTTCCTCTCAGTTAGTCACACAAACAGATGCCATTTACATTCTTTGCCCTAGAGATTGCAAGGTCTCAAAAGGAAACTTAATTTTTTTTTTTTTAATTATATGTTGACAGAGGGCATCATGGCTGAACTGAAATACGCTTGGCTTAGACAGTTTGAATCCGGACGAGGACTATAATTTTGAACATAATAATTTTTAGGACGCCCTTGAATCCACCCAACTCAACTGTTGGAAGCGTAGTCAAGAGGCCAAGTACGCTTGAACTTGGCTTGGCTTGGCTACCTATGAAAGGGGGCTCGAGGTTCGACACCCGACTTCAGCAGAGTTGTGTTTACTAAGCGCGTAAAGGCAGCACGGAAAACCTTCTCTCAGATAATCTCTCCACCCACTGGTCCACAAATGATATTGGACCAAAGCGCACTGAGTATACCCTAAGCATGAAAGTAGCGCTATATAAAAGTCATAATTTATTAATTACTGGGTACCTGACATTATTTGGGGAAAGTAAAAGCGGTTGGTCTTTGTGCTGGCCACATGAAACCCTCGTTAACCGTTGGCCATAGAAACAGTTGATCTTCACATCATCAGGAATATCTACCGTCCATGTTTGAAATGGGAAATATTCTTACAATTTGCTGAAAGCTATAATGTTTAAATTATAAATTCGCTTTAAAATTTAACCGACGCTTTTTTTTTTTTCAAAGTAATATTAAAACACTGAGCGACAAAAATGTCGAAACTTTGTTTTTACCTGTTTTCTGAGCCAAATAATATTTCCCCTTTAATCATCTCTATATTTTTGTTTCACTGTGCTGAACTTTATCCCCCCCCTTTTTTTTTTTCCATATGTCACGTGACTTATGATGTAAACAGCAGACGCAAAAAGAATTATAGGCAATTAAGAAAATATGTCTCAAACAATTACAAGTCTTGTTTAAAGCCTTGGCGTAGAACTTCCTGAGATTGTGACGTCTGCTCTGGAGATATTCTTGAAAGAAACCTGTGTAAGATAAAGTTAAAGGGTTGTCCTTAAATGACGCCTGTGTAAATCTTCATTACACCCTACTCTGACTGCGCTGAAACGCATCTTGTCCAGAGACATCAGAGAAAGTTCGGATAATACCCCAACCCCAAGAAATCACCATTTTCACCATCTCCCCCCTTTATAAAAAATCATAACAAAACTACCCCCCTCCCCCAAGTAGCAGAACAAGACAATTCTGATTTGACAAAACGTCTTATTTATTATAATTTTGCATTTTTTAATATGGTATCGATAGAGAAGATTGGAGAAAGGATCAACCTCTTCCTTGTCCTTAAAATTTCATACTTTTAAGTATTCGATTTAAAAAATGTAAGCAAACATTTTGTTTTGTATTCTTGAAAAATGTAGTAAAGAATAAATAAATGCAACGTGAATAAGGTGTTACAAAACGGATTTCTTAGCAATGTTTGTTTTAAAAGTAATTTAGAAGAACACATGAGTAAAGTTTCTATATATTTCTTGAGACGACACGTTTAGACTGATCTGTCTCTCTCTGCTATCAACACAACAAAGGTTATGAGCCCTTATGTGATTTTTTTTGTTTTACAATGTACGTTGAGTAAGAGCTTAACTTTGTACATGCATCTTTTCTTTTTTTACCTCTCTATTCCTCACTGCTTTCCCTCATCCCTCTCTCCTCCACCTACCTGCCTCTCTCTTTTCCTCCTCCCTATCTCTTCCAACTTTCTGCCTCTCTCTTTTTCTCCTCCCTCTCTCTCCCAACTTTCTGCCTCTCTCTTTTTCTCCTCCCTCTCTCTTCCACCTTTCTGCCTCTCTCTTTTTCTCCTCCCTCTCTCTTCCACCTTTCTGCCCCTCTCTTTTTCTCCTCCCTCTCTCTTCCACCTTTCTGCCTCTCTCTTTTCCTCCTCTCTCTCTTCCAGCTTTCTGCCTCTCTCTTTTTCTCCTCCCTCTCTCTCCCAACTTTCTGCCTCTCTCTTTTTCTCCTCCCTCTCTCTTCCACCTTTCTGCCTCTCTCTTTTTCTCCTCCCTCTCTCTTCCACCTTTCTGCCTCTCTCTTTTTCTCCTCCCTCTCTCTTCCACCTTTCTGCCTCTCTCTTTTCCTCCTCTCTCTCTTCCAGCTTTCTGCCTCTCTCTTTTTCTCCTCCCTCTCTCTCCCAACTTTCTGCCTCTCTCTTTTTCTCCTCCCTCTCTCTTCCACCTTTCTGCCTCTCTCTTTTTCTCCTCCCTCTCTCTTCCACCTTTCTGCCTCTCTCTTTTTCTCCTCCCTCTCTATTCCACCTTTCTGCCTCTCTCTTTTCCTCCTCTCTCTCTTCCAGCTTTCTGCCTCTCTCTTTTCCTCCTCCCTCTCTCTTCCAACTTTCTGCCTCTCTCTTTTTCTCCTCCCTCTCTCTTCCAACTTTCTGCCTCTCTCTTTTTCTCCTCCCTCTCTCTTCCAACTTTCTGCCTCTCTCTTTTTCTCCTCCCTCTCTCTTTCACCTTTCTGCCTCTCTCTTTTTCTCCTCCCTCTCTCTTCCAACTTTCTGCCTCTCTCTTTTTCTCCTCCTTCTCTCTTCCAACTTTCTGCCTCTCTCTTTTTCTCCTCCCTCTCTCTTCCAACTTTCTGCCTCTCTCTTTTCCTCCTCCCTCTCTCTGTTAACTTCCAGCCTTCACGTCCCATCGCCCTGCCTCTTTCTTTCTACCTCGCTGTCCCTATCTCCCCCATCTTTCTTCCTCACTCTCTCTTCCTCCTCTCTCCTTTCCTCCCTAACTTAATTCATCCTTTTTCCCTCTTTCTCTTCTCTCCGTCTCTCCCTCTACTCTCTTTGTCTATCTCCTTCAGTCTGTGGCTACTATTAGAAAAGGTTTAGTACTCAACCTTCTTTTATTTCCCAAACACAACAAATTTTAGACAAAGATGGTCCCATAGTCACGATTGCTGTTTTTTTTCAAGATCTAAAAATGAGCTTCTTGTCGAGTTATTGTTTTTTGAATCTTCCCTTACAGTTTTCAATATTCCGAGATCTTCTCAAATTTATTTACGCTTACGCTTTACGGGTTTTTTTTAGTATCTCTCGCGATTAAGATAAAAAAAAAGTTATGCGTCGACAGAAACAGTTCAATGTTAAATTGATGGAAGATTGTCTAGACCAATGCGATGAGATTTTGATGGTTATTGATCCGCCATCTTTCAAGATGTTTTTTATGGGACGTGGTGAATACATTTCTCACTTTCTAAATTTGGGCCGTAGACAATGTCCTGAAATTTCTTTGACTACTTGACTAGTATCCAAAAATATAGTTCAGCACTTATTACGTGTCCAGAAGTTATTCAGTGTCCAGACATAGTGTCCAGACTTAGTGTCCAGACTTAGTGTCCAGACTTAGTGTCCAGACTTAGTGTCCAGACTTAGTGTCCAGAATGTATTTAGATATTGGTCTAAACTGCTAACAGCTTGTCGTTTGACGTTGAAGGTTAGTGCTCTATAACGAACGATCTCTATACAACACGACCAGGCCAGGGATCTATCTGACCAGGCCAGGGATCTATCTGACCAGGCCAGGGATCTATCTGACCAACCAGGCCAGGGATCTATCTGACCAACCAGGCCAGGGATCTATCTGACCAGGCCAGGGATCTATCTCTGAGATACTATAAGAATACAACACCATTAACAAAAGAAACAGTGGTTAGGAGTGGTTACGCAAGAAAGGTATAGTTTCGAAGACCACAATCAAATATTTATTCAGTAAAACAAAATCGAAACTATAACACAAAGGCAAAATACAAACGAAAAAAACAAATTTTAAAAAGTATTTTTTGGATCAGAAGTATTTGCATTACAATTCAACCATTGGTTTGGATCCTAAAAAAGAGCACAAAATAAGTTTGGATCAGACATGTAATTATTTAAATTGTAATAAACCTCAAAAAATTATCTAGAAACTGGAATAATTCAGCTTATACCACCACTTCAGTTAATTACTATTTCTTTCCCTTGTTTGAGATACCAAAGTAATTTATTACCAATAGTTAATTGTTTAATTATTTTTTTAAATCCATTCTTTTGTTGTCAGCTTGATCCGAGATCGAGTGTCGAGAAATAGCGTGTACAAACCTTTAACCAGAATGACAGACTAAGTTGATAGAAGCCTTGTAAAAACACTATTCGTACGTATAGTGGACACAGCAGGAAATAAAGTAATATCATCTATGCTACTAAATAAATGTCCTTGTATTGGCTAAGAATTTCTGACGTAACTCCTAGTAAGATTGATGCAGAGGAATGCATATATCTAGTCAGTGACAAGAGACAGAACGACTTGTGGGGATTGATTGTTTTGAAATGTGATCAACTAAATTTTAGATCTTTCGATTTTACGTTTTTACATATTTTTTTTACACTGTCCGTGTTGGTACGAACTTCGCCGTGTGCAAAAGAAACGAAGCTGCATCAGCCAAGACAAAGAAAGCTGCCCTGTCAGCTAGCCCTAGAACAGATGCATATACATGCACGCACTGTGGCGAACTCTGCCGCTCCCGAATTGGCTTGATCAGTCATTCCAGATTCTGCCTCGTCTCAAGAGGTAGCCATAACCAGTGACTCATCTGGGCGCATGAATTGTTTCCCGAGACAGAAGAAGATATATATATATAAATATATATATATATATATATATATATATACATTTCAATAGACAGACTGTGTATATTTGTTTTATAAAGGCTAAGTGCTTTGTTGAACAGTTTTTGCATGAAATTAAACGCCTACAAAGTTTTAGTTATACTTGCTGTCTGGAAATTCAGCCCAACGAGAATTGTCTTCAACAATGGTAATATCAAAATCAGATTTCTACTTTTAAAGATAAAGACCGACTTGAGAGGGAACTTATAAAATAACAACAACATGCATATAAATAATCTGATATTATGTGATTAGTTTTATGTTAAAGAATATTTTTTCTTTAGCCACAAATCGAAAATCGATCCCTAAGGATGATAGATAATACTTATGTCAAATTTAATTTTTTTGAAATGATAATAAAATGTTGATACAGGCCAGACCCCGATGTATTCTGGAAAAAAACACAACAATAGAAGAACAAAGACATAACAAAACTTGATATTAAACTGTTCTGGAGTACTTTTAGATGGGTCCCAATTACAGGAATCCTACGGTAAATCCTCTAAAGATCAGCTCTCAGTAAATTGAACTTTTCCTTCCGTTGCCTTGAGCTCTTGGAAACAAAAATCTAACATTAACATCATAGAAATTGTATGTATAGGGTCTTTCATAAATAAAGAAGTACTAGGTCCAATTTTTTTTTTAAATATAAAGTCCTTTTAACATAATCATAGAACGAGATTAGTATGTACATCATTTATTGACGGATATAAGTTATTAGACTGTGAGACTGAAATAGTATCTCTGAAACTAATTCCTCAAAACTGTTGACGCTCAAAGACCAAACTCTATAGGTGCATTCATGTTTTCGTTTGGCTTTTTTATATTATCACTATTACATAGCTTACATCAACTCATTCTGTCTGTCTGTCTGTCAGAAATTTTTTTACACCATTTTTTCCCAGTTTCCAGCATAGCAACAGAAAAACTCAGCTAAAAAGCAATGAAACAAAGAAGACGCGTCCATGTGCACCTAACAAATATTAGTGCTAAAATAATATAACCTACACACCGAGACTCCTCCTCTCCCCTAACTCTGGCCTATTGATGTGGTCATCTATTCTATTGTATCCAATGTTTACATCTGGTCGTAACAACGTGACGTAACTCTAAGTTCCAATGAATGTTACAGAATCGTGTAAATGAAGCTTATTTATGTATGTATGGAAATTAATGTTACTATTTATATGTGTATATGTTTATATCAAGGTCACCTTCACCTATCCCTTAATCTGTTGGATCTTTGGGGCTCCGCACAAGACCTGTAGATCGTCTTTCTTAATTTCTTGGATATAATTTCTTTCAATACGAATCCCGCCCATTTTTTTATGTTTTCTTTCCATCGCTTTCTCTGTCTGCCTCTTCTTCAATTTTCCTGGAAATATTCACTAAAGGAAGTTTTTTTGTGAGCCAGGAGAAACTTGTGATATTGCCATTGAGTTTTTTTTTCGGTATTAGTTTGCAGGTCATCTTTGGGCACAATCGCTGTATTAATCCTGTCTGTAATTTCTTAGTTTGTGATGCGGTCATGACCAGACAAAAATAGAAGAATGTGGTCATGACCAGAAAAGCATAGAAGATAGTGGTCATGACCAGAAAAGTATACAAGAATGTGGTCATGACCAGAAATGTATAGAAGAATGTGGTCATGACCATAAAAGTATAGAAGAATGTGGTCATGGCCAGAAAAGTATAGAAGAATGTGGTCATGACCAGAAAAGTATAGAAGAATGTCGTCATGACCAGAAAAGCATAGGAGAATGTGGTCATGACCAGAAAAGCATAGAAGAATGTGGTCATGGCCAGATAAGCATAGAAGAATGTGGTCATGACCAGAAAAGTATAGAAGAATGTCGTCATGACCAGAAAAGCATAGAAGAATGTGGTCATGACCAGAAAAGCATAGAAGAATGTGGTCATGACCAGAAAAGTATAGAAGAATGTCGTCATGACCAGAAAAGCATAGAAGAATGTGGTCATGACCAGAAAAGCATAGAAGAATGTGGTCATGGCCAGAAAAGTATATAAGAATGTTGTCATGGCCAGAAAAGTTTAGAAGAATGTGGTCATGACCAGAAAAGTATAGAAGAATGTGGTCATGGCCAGAAAGTATAGAAGAATGTGGTCATGAACCACACGTTCAGAACGTCCCAGACGTTACTTCAAAAAAGAAGATGATTACGTCCTTCGCGTCATGCATTTAGTCATGCATATTAACCAATGACTTAAATTCTGCCAAGTCACTGGTTTTTCTGGCTAGCTCATGCAACCCACTCGATGCTCTAATAGCACTAGGGAAGAAGGAGTATTTGTACAAATTTGTCCTAGCATATGGGACGAGGAATGTGTCTTTATCTTTGTGTCTTTCAGAGTATTGTATTAAATTTTGTTTTTGTATTTGAAGATTATGGTTCAGTGTTTTATGTATAATTGCTACTTTAATTTTGAGACTTCTGTCCTGAAGGCTTTCTAAATCTAGTGATTTTACTAATGGTGTTACTCTAGTCAAATGTGAATATTCGTTTGTTATGAATCTCACTGCTCTATTTTGTGTTTGTTCCAGTTTCTTAATGTTTTCTTGAGTTGAGGGGTCCCAAACGGTGGATGCATATTCTATTATTGGCCTAACCAAGGTTAGTGCTATTAGAGCATGGAATGGGTTCCCTGAGCTAGCCAGGAAAACCAGTGACTTGGCAGAATTTTAATCATTGGTTAATATGCATGGCTGAATGCATGACGCGTAGGACGTAATCATCTTCTTGTTTGAAGTAACGTCTGTATTATATAAGATAATAAAGGATAAGATATTTCGGCTTCCCAAATCAGTTTTCTGTTTTGAGTTAGTTCCCTTAAGGTCCAGAACTAGATTCCTTCAGGAGGACTGCACTCTCGTAGGAACATCCCAGGTTTTGTTTGTTTGTTTTGTTTGTTTTGTTTGTAATACGTCAAATGTAAGAAACCTTGATACACAATTGAACTGCAGTTCAAAATGTACTCAAGGCTACTCACAGAACAAAGGATAATATTACAACATAGAACTAAAAGATAGAATTAAGAAATCGTGCAGCGGCCATATCAGCCAACTGGTACAGTTCATATGGGTTTAAAAAAATCACATTTTTTACATCAGGTTACAGTTTAAATGTTATATTTAAAACTATACCACGATTTTCTATAAAATAATTTTTATCAACTCTTTTCGGGTACTCTTGTAGTTTGCAATCAAAATGAGCATTCATTTTACAATGCCTCTATTCAAGTCAGAACTTCGCGTAATCTGGACGGTGGAGGATGGAACCTTGTTGATTCTCAAAAAAATGTAACAGTATTTTGTGTATCGCTGTGAAACAAATTACTAGCTCGTTGGCCACACTGACAAAACTGTAGTTTGACATTTATTCGATTTCAAAGTAAAAAAAAAAAAGAAATACATTTAAATTTGGCTAAAAAAATATTTTGTATCAGTCGTAGAGTACCGATAACTGAATTGTTTACTAAATTTTAAGTTGCTTTCAATTTATTGATAGATTATCTAGTTTTACGTAAATCTAATATAGATTACATCTAGATTGTAGATCTTATTGTAGATCTAGATTTTTTATCTACGCGTGCTAGTACAGATGTGAACTACATAAAAAAGAACACACACACTTTCAAAATATTTCTAACGTGTGTTATCAAGATGTTGGTAAATCTATCTGCCCTGATGCGGCTAAATTCTGCGGACATTGACCCAGATATCTTCTGCTGGTCATCACGATGCACACGTTAAGCTGCTTCTTGTTCGGTTACTGGGGTACCAGTGTCCTCCGTACATCAAGTCCCTGGAACTTTCCTCCTGGCTTAATGATTAGTGACAGCAGACGACAGTGTCTAGAGTTTGTTCAATCATTTAGGCTGCGCGTTAGCACTCCTCCACGTGACTTGACTTGGCAGTGTGTAGGGTCACGTTCTAGGGGGTCACGTTCTAGGGGGTCACGTTCCAGGGGTTTCGTTCTAGGGTCACGTTCTAGGAGTCACGTTCTAGGGGGTCACGTTCTAGGGGTCACGTTCTAGGGGGTCATGTCCCAGGGGTCACGTTCTAGGGGTCACGTTCTAGGGGGTCACGTTCTAGGGTCACGTTTTCTAGGAGTCATGTTCTAGGAGTCATGTTCTAGGGTCACGTTCTAGGGGTCACGTTCTAGGGGGTCACGTTCTAGGGTTACGTTCTAGGGGGTCACGTTCTAGGGTCACGTTTTCTAGGAGTCATGTTCTAGGAGTCATGTTCTAGGGTCACGTTCTAGGGGTCACGTTCTAGGGGGTCACGTTCTAGGGTTACGTTCTAGAGGGTCACGTTCTAAGGGGTCACGTTCTAAGGGGTCACGTTCTAGGAGTCACGTTCTGGGGTCACGTTCTAGGAAGTCACGTTCTAGGGTCACGTTCTAGGGGGTTACGTTCTAGGGGTCACGTTCTAGGAAGTCACGTTCTAGGGTCACATTCTATGCCCATTCAAACTTAGCGGCGTGGTGGCTGAGGGGAAAAACGATTGGCTACCGAACTGATTGGCCTTGAGCTTGAATTTCGGTGAGGACTTTGATTTTGAACTTTGGAAAATTTAGGGTGGCCCTGATTCTATTCAACTTGACCAACGTAACTGAAGTAACAGATAGCTTTAGTTAAAGTTACCGAAGTAACAGATAGCTTTAGTTAACGTTACTGAAGTAACAGATAGCTTTAGTTAACGTTACTGAAGTAACAGATAGCTTTAGTTAACGTTACCGAAGTAACAGATAGCTTTAGTTAACGTTACTGAAGTAACAGATAGCTTTAGTTAACGTTACCGAAGTAACAGATAGCTTTAGTTAACGTTACCGAAGTAACAGATAGCTTTAGTTAACATTACTGAAGTAACAGATAGCTTTAGTTAACGTTACTGACGTAACAGATAGCTTTAATTAATATACCTCCCCCCTCACTCATAGATTTCAAGATCCTAAATAGATAACATTTACCTCTATATTTGTTGACAAGTCATGGTTCGATCAAAAAAGAGTAACGAAAATGTCAATTAATTACTAATAATTACTTTTTTGTTTTGGTTTGATACCAACATGGGAAACTATTCATTCAGTATTTTACATATATGGCTAAATTTGTTGGGTTTAGTCCCCTTAAAAAACCTCAAAACATTAACGCTATTTTTCCCTCAAGTATTTTCGATCAAGTTGATACTTTAAACATGCATTTATTGTATTTAGCAAAACATGAATGAATAAAAGATTAAGATGAACAAGTGAACGCTTATAGTATGCTCGGGATAGGTACATATAATACTGCTCCGTGTTGTGCCTACTGCGTTGACCAAGGGCGTTACCTTCTAGGAAATTGAGATTAAATATAAAAGAACTCTAAAAGTGGATCTTTACTGAAGCTTTCGAAAAATTGTAAGGGCCTTCACAAAAATCCTACGACATAAAGTGACAGAGTGCTAGAGAGATATAGAGAGGAAGAAGAGATAGAGAGAGAGAGAGTGTTAAAGTGACAGAGTGCTAGAGAGATATAGAGAGGAAGAAGAGATAGAGAGAGAGAGAGTGTTAAAGTGACAGAGTGCTAGAGAGATATAGAGAGGAAGAAGAGATAGAGAGTGTTAAAGTGACAGAGTGCTATAGAGATACAGAGAGGAAGAAGAGATAGAGAGAGAGAGTGTTAAAGTGACAAAAGGCTAGAGAGATATAGAGAGGAAGAAGAGATATAGAGAGAGAGTGTTAAAGTGACAAAAGGCTAGAGAGATATAGAGAGGAAGAAGAGATTGAGAGAGAGTGTGTTAAAGTGACAAAAGGCTAGAGAGATATAGAGAGGAAGAAGAGATTGAGAGAGAGTGTGTTAAAGTGACAAATTGCTAGAGAGATATAGAGAGGAAGAAGAGATAGAGAGTGTTAAAGTGACAGAGTGCTAGAGAAATATAGAGAGGAAAAAAAGAAAGGATGAGAGAGAGAAACAAATTAGATGGGAGGGAGAAATAGAGAGAAAGAGAGAGAGAGAGAGAGAAGTAAAAGATACAAGAGACAGAGAGTAAAAACGAGAGCTAGAGAAAGATAGACAAAAAGAGAGAGAAAATGAGAGCGAATAAGACAGGGCCGGAATTAGAATCGTTATGGCCCCAAGTTATTGAGCATTGGGGCCCCTTGCAATCAAAACAGGTAATTTTTTACTTTCATTTCTCCTCAAAATGATTGAAAATATCATTGGAACTAATTGTTTGGTGTCCCCAAACAAGTGAGGTCCCAAAGCTATAGCTTACGTTGCCTATAGGTAAATCCATCACTGTAAAGAGAAAGAGGCAGACACAGAGAGAGAGAGAGAGAGAGAGAGAGAGAACGAGACGCAGAGCGAGGGAGGGAGCAGCATGAGGGAATCAGCTCATTAATTCCTTTTCATAGCACGAGATATCATATACGCGTACATTACACACGCCTGACACCCGGGGAGGCCAGACACGTGGCACGCTCTCTTCTCTTTCTTTCTGCTTGACCAGAGCGTGGACAAGGTAGCTTTGACCTCATCCCAACTAGAGGCGCCATCTTGTTGTTATCGCATGCTAAGAGGCGGGCTTTGATTGTCGTCCCTTATGACATGTCTCTTTTCACCAAAAGACCTTAAAAAAATAAAGCAAGGCGATAAGTATGTAATCAAATGGTTTGTTTTGTTCATATTACACCAGCTAAAAAAATACTTTAATTTTTTTATATATATAAGGGAAGGAACTTCACATTTACAGTCATATCTCTCAATAGTGAAAGACGTATCTCCTCTTTTCTGAATCAGACAAAATGCATTAATTACCACTAATTAATTAATTAATTGGTTATTTGTTTGTAAATGATTCATGATTTTCAATTTAATTTATTAAGTTACGTCCTAGGTCTCTACAAAAAGTATAAAGGGTACTAATTAAACTACCGACACATCTATCAAGTACGGGTTTTATCCCTTGTTAAATACCAAAGCAAAAAGAAAGTTAATTAACTAAGTGTTTAATTCTTTAATTGATTCTTGATTTTTCAGGGAAAAAAATAAATAATTGTGCCTAATTTCACCTTGATCCCAGATTCGGTGTGGGAGAAATAAAGTACACACAATTCGTAACAGAAAGACAGAATGACAGACTGAACGATTTTAATGTAAGCTTTCTAAAAAATTAGAGTACTGTTATGACATGATTAGGAATTAGTTATTTGTTTCGGGAATAAGGGTAAAGTTTTACTTAGCGACAAATGACGTGACAGATCTTTAAAAAACAAGAACGCTCTTAGTGACGCTAGAAAGAGGATGCTTTGTGTAGAGCAGTAGAATATAGATACGGATTAACGGACATAGCTGACATAGGACGATTCCCTTCTTAGTAATTAAATGGATTTGTAAACAGCATCAGCGTCGACTACATATTTTGTTTGTTTCGGCTTTTCGCCGGTGTTACTGAAGTAGTTTTGAGTTCGGTATTACCTCCAGTCAGACGTAGATCTACACTAGATCTATCTACAAGCATCAACACCGCGCAGAAGCCTGAACAACGTGGCGACCCCCGACTCGGAGCTTACTGGCAGCAACATCAAGAAGAATAGAAGCCCTCTGTTAGGAGGAGGCAGAAGTTAACGTCATCGGCCTAGTCTGCAGCTAGACCCTGATTATACAGCCACGTCGGCGAAGGAAAGCCAGTAAGACCCTGGACTCGTAGACCTAGGAGGTAACGAAATATAGATCTAGATCTACAGTTGTGATTTGTAAATGCCCATACTTGTGGCATCGTATTGAAGCTTCTATCGAGAAGGCTACAGTTTTGTGGAGGGAAGAAAACCGTCCTGTCGATTCCGTACTGAAGAGATATCGCCTGCCCGGCATAGTGAGAACGAACGTGAAGGTCACCTTCTGCAAGGCCAAGATCGACCGTTGGGGTCACGCCAAAGAACTTTTGACGTAGGAGACATCGTACTGCCTACGGCACTTAAGTACAGTAGTGCTAATTTGATTTACAGCTCGGCTGAATTCTGTGCTACACGTTAGATAGCCAGATAACCGGTGGTTTAGCACTGGACTTTGACTTTGTCGCTGTGTCAATAGTTGGACCGTTCCAGGTTCATTTTGCACAGACGACCACCTGGAACCACCGTACCTGCGTCGGAACCAGCAACCGGAACCAGACTCTACGCCATCGACGAACCGGAGCCAGACGACAGATCACCGTGAACACCAGAACCAGACGCCGTACCACCGAAGAACCGGAGCCATTGCAGACCAGTACCGGAGGACCTTGGAGAGCCGAAACGTTCGTTGGTCTTGTCTCACCGCTAGGGAAGACATCGCTGTGAGCCTTGCCGCCGGGACAGACATTAGCGTAGGAAGAGTGGACCCGAGACTGACTGTGGAGTTATCGCCGCTTCGTAGACAGATAAGTCAAGTGTTATTTAACTACTTTCTCCTTAGAATAATTAGAGTCTGTAAGGAAGTGACCACTCGCTAGATTATCACTACCAGGTTAAATCGTGGTGGATTGGGGATATCCTTAAAATTAGGTGTAATCTAGCAAGAGGTCCATATTTATGTTTAGCTGTTAATGCGTCCTGTATGTGAGTGTGAATCATTTAGTTAAATTTTAGTAACGTCATGTATTAATTGTTTGCAATACTCCCGTCTTAAGTCTTACTGTCAGACGAAAGTCTCATTCATTAGAACTGGATCTGTAGTTTGGTGTTTATCGTATTTAAGTTTATTTTCATAGTTTATTTGTATGAGTTGTAAGTTATATACACTCCTGGCTGTGAAAGCAGGTAAGAGGTAATTAAGATCTAGCGTAATCTAGACTAGATCTGGGGAACAATCGAGGTGAAGCCTGATTGCCCAGTTGTAATTTTAGTATTTGTAAATAGACAGGTTGGTCTATTTACCGGCCACTCGTGTTGAGTAACACGGTGTCGGTTGAGTGTGCGTGTGTCGCACAGCGTATTCAGTCGGGTCAAAGTGTAGCCTACACACTTGTACCAAGGATACTAAGTGTATCTTGAGAAAGGGTAGAAGTGGTTATTAGTCTAAGTTGGTAGTTAGACGCCAAGGGTTTTGTTTGTTGGTATAAGAGGTATCATATCGTAGGATAAAGTAACAAATAAGGAATATGGCAACTACTTCAGGTTACGACCTAGAAGAATTTAGAAAAAAGCTAATTCATGAAGCCAAGACAGAATTGGAACTGCGAGGCAAAGAACTAACTGCCTATGTGCAGCAGATGGTGGCGGCGGAAGCAGAACGCTTGGAGAGAGAGAAAGCTAGAGGCAGAGAAAAGGAAAAAGAAGAAGCAGAGCGCTTGGAGAAGGAGAGAGTTAGGGAAGCAGAACGCCTAGAGAGAGAGAAGGTTAGAGAAGCGGAAAAGACCAGAGAAAAGGAAAAAGAAGAAGCAGATCGTATAGAGCGGGAAAAGGTTAGAGAGGCAGAAAAGTTGGAGAGGGAAAAGGTTAGAGAGGCGGAACGTGTAGAGAGGGAGAAGAAAGAAGAGGCGGACAGAAAAGTGAGAATTCAAGTTGAGCAGATGAGGATAGAGGCTGGTGTAAGTGTGCCCATCGAAGGGAACAGCAACAATAGCGCCAATATAGAAAGCCATAGTAGCGCCGCATGGATGAAAAAGAAAATACAACCTTTTGCGGAAGACAAGGACGACATCGGCGACTATCTTAAACGCTTTGAAATTAAACTAGCAAAGTTTAATGTCCAAGAGAGGGAGTGGTCCGAAATCTTGTTGGACTTCGTGCATGGTAAAGCCCTCACGATTTGCCAGAACCACGACCACTCGATGCAAAACAGCTATCAGGTGCTAAAGAAGGAACTGCTAAACGCATACGGGCACAACGCGGCAACATTTCGAAAGAAGTATTACGAAAACACTCCATCCAGCCAAGTTGATCCACAAACAACTATCAACTCAGAGAAGGACTTCTTCACTAAATGGCTCGGATTCGAAAATGTGGAGAACACCTACGAGGGGTTGAAGAACTTTATTCTAATTGACAATTTTATCAATAAATGCGACCCTCAGCTACAGTCTTTTGTAAAAGAAAGAAACCCTAAGGTAATTGAAGACTTGGTAGAAATTATTAGGATCTTTAAGAATGCTTATCCAAACAACCCACTTTCAGTTAGAGACCACAAAAAGGTTATTGACCTGGTAAATTATGTAAAGGGAAATGATAGCAATGATAGGGAGTATTGTAGAAGGAATGATGTTAGTGATAGGGACACCTATGGTAGGAGAAATGGTAGGTCCATGGAACGTGGGAACAATAGTCGGGATAGTTATGATGGCATAAAGGATAGATCCTGGGAAAATGAAAACGACGGCAGGAAAAGTTATGATAGGAGAATAGATAGACCTAAAGCGGGTGATAGAAACCTTAGGGAGGTTACATGTTTTAACTGTCAGGAAAAGGGACACATGGCATACCAATGTAAAAAACATAGAGGGAATGGAGCTGGCAATGGGAATACACAGGATAATAGTGGCACTAGTGATAGGAGAGGTAATCAAGGAAACCGTAGACAAGAGAGGGATAATCGGCCATCAGATAGGGTTAATTTTGTGAGGAACATTCAAGGTAGGGAACAGGATAATGGAGATAGTGAACCAGATGAAGAAATTAACTACGTTGATTGTGGGGAAGATAGATTTAAATTATATCCGGGCATGATAAATAATAAACAGGTAAATGTGATCCGGGACACAGCTAGCAGTACACTCGCGGTTAGAGGGGGATTAGTTAAGTCCAATGATTATTTAGGCTATACAAAATCAGTCAGATTGGCAGACGGCGCAGTTAAGAGGTTCGAAGCGTGCAAAGTGTTCCTTCGATCTCCATTATACACAGGGTATTGTGAAGGGGTAGCCATGCCGAGGTTATCTAGAGATGTTTTACTTGGAAATGTAGCAGGTGTCAGAGCCGCTACTGACAAACAGGTTAGAAGTTGGACAAACAGATATGGCAACATGAGGCGAAACAAACCTAGAAAGGACAGAATTTGTTTTAACTGCCATAAACATGGGCACATCGCTAAAGACTGTTGGAGTAGGGCAGAACAATCTGAACAGAAGATTGCGAGTTCGGATAGGAGGCACAGGTCTGTATCCGACATTGATGATAGAAGCGATGACTGTGGTAGCGGTAAGCGCACGTCATACAGAGGAAGAAGGACACAAGCGGGCTATAGTGGTGTAAGAAGAGATGTTAACTCCAGTTGGAGAGAACAAATGTATGGGTCGTGTAGATAGCCTGTGAGACATAACACTATACAACCGTAGTGTAAATAAGTTGGATTTTATTTAAATTGTTTATTCTTAATTAATTGATTTGGCTAGTAGTCATAATCAGACGGGTATTAGGTTATGTTAAGGTATTTTGAATAGGATATTATGTCATAATATACATGCAATTGGGTATTATTAGATTGACTCATGTTAGTTATTTATTATGTATGAATATGTATGAATTGTAGGTATGGAGGTATGAATAGATAGGGCATTTATAAGGCGACGAGGTATTGATACCAAGGGAAAGTAAGTTTTATAAGTTATTTCTTGTTGTGGATCATGATCATACATCAGTAAAGAGTTAGGTCGCGCTGGGACAAGTAAGTGGAGAGAGGAAATAAAATACACTTGTAAATGCCCGAACGAACGTTAGGTGTATAGTGGGAGAATGATTATTGATAAATGTCAATTTGTCATATTAGGTAAAATGTCTGTCCTGACGTGTGAGGGAAAGTGGTGGAACCTCTGGAATGTGATGTGATAAAGTATGGATATACGGACTATGTCGGCGGCCACCTATGGCACATCTCATTGGACAGTAGCACTTGGTGACAGTTGAGGGAAATATGTGTTCAGATCAACTTGAGTTTGGGACAATGATGAAGAAGTTGAAACCGAAATCAAGACTCAAGTTGTGTTGTCTTTTATGTTTCCCTACATTTTGGCCCTTGCACAATGTAAGACTAAGACAGTAGATAAAAAATTGACTGGCAATTTTTTTTAGCGGGAGGGGGAGGAGTTGTTATGACATGATTAGGAATTAGTTATTTGTTTCGGGAATAAGGGTAAAGTTTTACTTAGCGACAAATGACGTGACAGATCTTTAAAAAACAAGAACGCTCTTAGTGACGCTAGAAAGAGGATGCTTTGTGTAGAGCAGTAGAATATAGATACGGATTAACGGACATAGCTGACATAGGACGATTCCCTTCTTAGTAATTAAATGGATTTGTAAACAGCATCAGCGTCGACTACATATTTTGTTTGTTTCGGCTTTTCGCCGGTGTTACTGAAGTAGTTTTGAGTTCGGTATTACCTCCAGTCAGACGTAGATCTACACTAGATCTATCTACAAGCATCAACACCGCGCAGAAGCCTGAACAGTACATATGTGGGTGACCATTTTAGAAGATGTACGTAAGGGAAGGAGTTAAGAAACAGAAAATAATTATAAACACTTTTACAAAGACAGTTTGTGTGGAGACACAAACTCAAAATCGGCCTCCGAAGTGGTACACCCAGGCAGGTAAAAAAGCAGGTTTCAATATTTTCAGAAAGAACATCGGAATGCAAATCTATCAAAGACAAATGACAGAGAAAAATGGAGAAAGAAGGTTGACGGATCTTGTATGGAGTCCCAGCTGTTCACAGACCTAAGGATAGGTGAAAGCGAATGTGAAGTTAGATGTGAACCTGGCCTAACTAATATCTTGTAATGCATGTATAATTGCTCTAATTGTTTTGTAAAGGGAAAATCTCTTATTCCTCAAGAAAAAAAAACATTTCCAAAAAAAATATTTCTTTAGTTCAGTAGTGTTCTATTGTCTTGTCGTTACGCTGTAGTTCACGCGATAATATCAAAAACGACTTATTAACTGTTGTTTTAAATTATGTCCGACTTATATTTATATTTAATAGATTTTCTCTTTTAAAAAAGTATTTTTAATCTGTGTGTAAATTTAGTAGTTAGTATAACAGAACTTACTTAACAAATGTAAAATAAATATTTTTTTTGTAAACGAAAAATCTAAAACCGTTTTCATAAATGTGTTACAAATATGGTCTCCGGATAGCTCCCCTAATAGAAGCCTCCCATATCTGTTACTATCAATAGTGAATAGTTGTAAAAGTGTTGTATTTTTATGAGGAAAAAAAACTGCTTGCATAAGTGATATAAAAAATTAGATATTTCGCTTTCAGAAAAGAAAAAAAAGTAGCCGTTGGATCATAACTTTGAATGGTCTAAAATATTATGATGTCCAATTTTCACTATCTTTTCTAGTTTACGAGATCTAAACGGGACGGACGGACAGACGGACCGACAGACATTCCACACAAAACTAATAGTGTCTTTTCCTATTTTGGGGGCGCTAAAAATCATTCGGTAAGTTCCTCTGCAGAAATTAAGTGTATCTGTTTTTTAAATATTTAGTCTTTCATGTCAACTTGAGCTTTGAATTAAATTTGTAACGCATCATTAAGTTAGGTGGCCAGATTTTTTGTAGTACATTCACCGCCGCCTTTGTGGCACATATAAAGGAAATTACATTTTTTACAAAGCAAAATATAAAAATTCGTGTTTTTTTTTTAAATTACAACTTTATCTAAAGGGGAAGAACTACGCTCATAAAACTATATCTATCAATAATTTACAAGTTATTTCCCTTATTTAATAACAACCAAAATAAATTAATTACTGTTACCATTAATTAATTGACTGAGTTTTTTGTTTATTGATTTATGTTGTGTTAGGTACAATATATGATCGTTTAGAGTATCAGTCTGATCTGAGAATTAGTGATGGGGAAATAGCGTTAACAATTATTTAATTGGACTAAACCCAACAAATTTAACCATATCTTTAAATACTGAAGTATTAGTAGCCTTGCTGTTATTGCTATAAAAAATATTAATTACCAGTAATTAATTGTCTAATTGATTACTTTTTTTTTTAAATGACTCATGTCTTGTCTTTGTCAATGAATAAGTGTGGGAAGTTTCAACAAGATTAAAAACAAATATCGTGTACACACATTATACCAGACAGACAGACTAAAAGAGTGAGTTAATATAAGCTTCTAAGAAGGAAAGTTATTTTATATGTTTTATAAATGTTGTGAAAACAATTTCTTTGTTAATGTGTTAGTTCTGGTTGAATGTTTCTTTCATTGCGATATCTTTGATTTTAAACCAGCCATTAAATCTTTTAATTTCTTAAGGATTTTATGACAAACAAAAAAAAAAACCCAGTAAAATTAAAAGAAGAAAAGGACATCGAAACTTCGTACAAACTCTTTAGAAACACTTTTATTCACATCTGTAAAAATTGTTTTTAGTCTTATAAATTATCCAAAAGATTATTCGTCAATTTTAGATCATGATTTGTATAAATATAAACTTAAGTGAACCAAAGATTTTATTTTCGGGTCGGCATATGTAGACATTGTAGACATTCAGTTAGAACGACTGTTCCCCCCCCCCCCCCATTATTCTTCGTCCTTTTCTTCTCTTATTTTGTGTTTAAGATATTGATGCAAAAATACGGAATGTAAAAAAATAGTGAACCGAAGATTTCATGTTCCTTATAAATAAAACATATAGAGCAACAATAAGCTCCAGATAGCTCTAAATTTCTAGTTCCAGATTACAAGCTTTAGATATGTAGCTTCATATATCTAGCTTCAGATACCAAGCTTCAAATATCTAGCTATTTTTAGATACCTATCTTCAGATACATTGCTTCATATATTTAGCTTCAGATACAAAGCTTCAGATTTCTATGTTGAAATACCTAGTCCCAGACGGCTAGCTCTAGATACCTAGCTACAGATAGCTGGCTTCGGATAGCCAGTCATGTCCTACATATTGGACCCTGAAATAACGCTTTTATTTCTTAACTGAATACACTCAACTTTATTTGACAGATATGTATCGATTTTTTTTTCATGCGAGTAAAGTAATGTCTAAATATACACAATTTACCGCCCTAAGATATCATTACACTTTTACTTCAGCTTTCAATACACAAGGATTTACTTTGTGTCGTCATCAAGTCACGTGTCTCCATCTTTCATCAACTTCCTGTCACCACGCCCCCTTCGCCTGGGTTTTAAAAATGCTACTATTGCATCATTTTCTTAAAATAACCCTAAACTTTTATTAATACTTTTTTTATCATTCCCAACACTATGATGTGCGGTGGCTTAGTGGTAAAGCGCATAGAATCCGAACTGGAAGCTCCTTGGTTCGAATCCTAGTGAAGACTGGGATTTTTTTTTAATTTCGGGATCATAATAGCGCCTCTGAGTCAGCCCAGCTCTAGTGACATTAGTTGGGGAAGTGTAAAGATGTTTGGTAGTTTTGCTGGCCACATGATACCCTCGTTAACCGTAGGCCACAGAAACAGAGGACCTATACATCATCAGTTCTATAGATCAGCGGTTCTCAACCTGTGGTCCGCGGCCCACTAGTGGTCCGCGGACATTTGCCTGGTGGTCCGCGAGCAAAACTCGAATTGCATGCTTTTTAAAAAATAAAAAATATGAAAAATAATAGAATTAAAGACATGAAAAAGAATATATGTAGTCAGTTTTAAAATTATTGATTTTAAATCGCTAGATGGCAATAGCGCAAAAGTGCGTTTCGATTTTATGTTTACTCTAAGTTTTAGTTACATCGGAAATCAGATGGGCCCTGGCGTCTTCCCGTTTATATTGACATTCAAAAATACGCTTTTTTATTTGAAAACTAATAAAAATAATTAAATTGATTGAACACATGGATAAATTTTTAATAAAGAAAGCAACCGAACATAAGGACAACAATGATGATCTCTCTGACTCATCTTCACAACCTGAGTGTGAATCAAATGCAGTTCCGGAGAAAAAAAGACGAACTCCCATACGACGGTATGATGAAAAGTATTTGCGCTTTGGGTTTATATGCGTCTTAGTAAATAATCAACCCAGACCACAGTGTGTAATATGTTCACAAATTCTTGCAAATGAAGCGATGAAACCTGCGAAACTCCGAAGACATCTTAAAACGAATCATACTGACTGCTCGGAGAAACCATTGGAATATTTTATGCGCAAGAAACATTCACTTGGTATTCAGAAGTCTTGCATACTCCAAGCAACTAAAGTCAATGAGAAGGCTTTAAGAGCATCATTTTTAGTGGCTATCCGAGTTGCACAGGCCAAAAAGCCTCACACAATTGCAGAAACTCTGATAATGCCTGCTGCTATAGATATGTGTCGAGAGATGTTTGGTGATGCCTTGGCAAGTAAACTGAAAACAATTCCACTTTCAAACGACACAATTCAACGACGTATAGCTTTGGCGGCAGCTGACGTTGAAGAACAGTTGATTTCAAGGCTGCAAGATTCTAAACAATTTGCTATTCAATTGGACGAATCAAATGTTTCCGGCCAGGCACAATTAATGGCTTATGTCAGATATATCTGGATGGATGAAGTTGAAGAAGATTTTTTTGTTTTGTAAAGCTTGTAAAGGTCACACAACAAGTGCAGAACTTTTTGCTATCCTTGATAATTTTATGGCAGCCAATGGCATCGAATGGTCCTGGTGTATCGGAGTGTGCACGGATGGTGCTGCTGCAATGACTGGAAAATGAACAGGCTTGTGGGAACTTGTGCGTTCTAATGTGGCCAACTGCCACATTTACGCACTGTATGATTCATCGGGAAAGTCTTGCGAGTAAAAGAATGAACGCGGACTTGAAATCTATTTTTGATCAGGCCATAAAAATTGTTAATTTCATGAAGGCTCATCCATTGAATTCTCGTCTCTTTGCTTCATTATGTTCGAATATGGATTTTGATCATGAGCAGTTACTGATGCACAAGTTCGCTGGTTATCAAGGGGAAAAGTGTTTAACAGACTGTTTGAATTACATGATGCTGTGCGAGAGTTTCTTGTTAGTAAAAATTCACAGCTTGTTGTTCATTTGAATGAAAATTCATGGGTTGCTGTTCTGGCTTACTTGGCCGACATTTTTGAACAGCTGAATAACTCAATTCATCTCTGCAAGGGAAGCACACAAACTTAATTACCCTCAGTGATAAAGTGTCTGCTTTTACGAAAAAACTTGCTCTGTGGAAGACAAGATTATTTCAGGTTAACTTTGAAATGTTTGATCAATTGCATGAATTCACCGAGAAACCAGAAAATGCTGAAATCAACAAGCCCGAGTTGGTGAAATTGATTTCTGAACATGTTTTCTACTTTGGTGATTTGAACGTTGAGAGTTTTTCGTGGGTTTCCAGTCCGTTTCTTGCACACATTGATTCATTAAATTTACCACCATCGGAATTAAACCAATTCATTGAACTGACCAGTGATACTACGTTGAAGATGATGCATCCGAGAGTGAGCTTGATGAAGTTTTGGACACAAGCTTCGCATGAGTATCCAGAACTATCTCAGAAAGCTTTCAAAATAATTTTACCCTTTGCAACATCATATCTTTGTGAATGTGGATTTTCTGCACTGGTTACAATTAAAACAAAATATCGTTCACGGCTTGAAGTCGAAGATGAACTCCGACTGAGTCTTTCAAGCATTACACCTCGTTTGGACAAGCTGTGCTCAAATTTGCAAGCTCAAGGCTCGCACTAAAATTAAATGTAGCATTGTTTCTAATCCGAACTATTGTTAGCAGTAAGACTGATATTTGTTCATTACAAAAGGATGAAAAGGTTGAAACATTTATTAAAATATATAATAAATGATTTTAAATATAAACTTTATATTTGTTTTTATAAAACTATATACATTTCTAGTGCGCCAGTAGCAAAATTTTTAGTAGTTGTCCGTGGCTGAGACACACATTTTTAAGTGGTCCTTGAGTCTCAAAAGGTTGAGAACCGCTGCTATAGATCGCATGGTCTGAAAGGGGAACTTTTTTACTTTACTGTCACTACCACAGAACCCAGAACATAAAGTAATTATATCATACACAAAATACATGTTAAGAAATGAGTGAGAAAAAACAGAAAATTATATAATGGGGAAAATTAATTAGGAAATACCATCGAATACAAAGAAGCGAGAAATGGTAGAGAGTCTAAGGTCGTACTTCAAAGCATTTGAACAGGTCAAATACTACGATTTGTCACTATAAGATCTACATTTCTTTTTTTCTTGTGAGTCTGTTGTTTTTGTTTTTTTTTTCATTTAAAGTGCAGCAAGTGACAGCGCTCTCTACGTCCCGTTACTTATGTGTTTGGGCCTCAAGTTCATCGATGGCCATTCAATTTGATTGGCACCGGAGGGGGGGGAGGTAGAAGTACTTTCCCAAAATTTCGGATCTAAAAGATTGATTTCTGACTGCACTTTTACTGCTTGCTACCCCCCCCCCAACCCCCCCCCCTCCCCAAACAGTTTAAAATGGAAACAGAAATTGGAGAGCGAGCTTCAGAAAACATTGATGTTTGCCACGTTTGCGCGACGCTGATTTGCTATTATACGTATACTGTTTCCGTTCTTTATGTGGAGGTGTCGCAGAAAGCGTGAGATGAGGGGTCTCCTGCAAGATGAGAATGTCGTCGTTAAGTGAAGTGTAGTTTTATTCCTTCGTTTTATACTTCCGCTTTTAACCAAAAAGTTTCATTCTTTCTGAAACATCATTTGTTTGCAATGCGATGTCTCTATGGCGGATCTTTCTGTTTGTAGAGGTGGTTGATATACTGATTTTTTTGTTTTTTCGATAAGTGCCCCAGCACGATGGTCCCTGTTCAAAACTTATTCGTGAAGGTTAAGTTAAAAGCGTGTTACTTACAACGAGGCTAACTGTACCTACATTTCAAAGAGCAGTAGCTATATTTAGCTTATTCATTGTGAACAAAGAAGAGATCTGTTGTAAACATATTAGGAAATAAATGTATTTACTGTGTTTACAAATCTGTAGTAGGGAGTATGGTGGCTGCAGTAAAGCGCATGGCTTCTGAAATTAGGTGTCTCGGGTTCGAATCTTGTTGATTTTGATTTTCTGGATTTTAGAGACGAATCTGTGTTCCCCCAACTTTAATGGGTATCTTACATAAGTTAGAGAAAGTAAAAGCGGTTGGTCGTTGTGCTGAGCCCATAGAAACAGATGATCTTTACATAATTGGCCCTATAGAACGCAAGGTCCTGAAACGGGAACATTGCTGTTCTTTTGTGCTAATCTGTATTAGTGGACAATTGTTTTACGGAAAGAAAAGGGAAATCTTAAATTATAACAGAACGATGAATCCTTCTTTTTGATGGGGAATATGGGTATTGTCTTAAGATTTTTAGAACGAAAGATCACAAATTATCTTTTGGTTGACGAGCGAATTCCTGCGGCCACTATGGTGTTTCACGATCGATCTAGATGGCGCATTGAAAGTGAGCGAATAAGTAGCTGTTTCCTTGGCCGGTCTATATGTCTTTATGCCTGCGGGTGTGTTTATCTTGTTCGCTATCGAGATGTGATTTGCAAAACAAAATAAACAAACAGATTAACAGAACAACATTATACAAACAATGTTCATGTGTTCTCCCATTTTCTCTGATCGGGCTTTAGCCTGAAAGACTCGTGTCCTAAAAAACAATTTGACGATTATGTGGCAGACGTCAGGTCATGACCTTGAGCCCTTGGAGGAAGATGTAAATGAGGATGAAAATAGAGCGAGCATTGTGCCAGTTATCAATGTCAACTTTTGGAGTTATGTTAAGGGAATGTCTCGCTGACCTATTGGTCCTAGAGTATTGACCCTGTCTCAAACTGTCTGTTTATTTATATCTTGTTTTCTCTCTGCTGGCTGGCCTTGTCTCTCTCTCTCTCTTTTTTTTTACCTTCGCTCTCTGCCTGTCTCTCTCCCTCTCTCTCACTGTTTCACTCTCTCTGTCTGTCTTTCTCTCTCTATTTTAATTTCGCACTTTTGCCTCTCTCTCTCTCTCTCTCTCTCTCTCTCTCTCTCTCTCTCTCTCACTGTCTTCACCCTCTCTTTTTGTCATTTTCGATATATACATCTATGTCTTTATCTCGCTGTCTCTCTTCTCTCTCCGGAATTACCTTAAGAGAATGTCTCATTGGCCTATTGGTTCGAGAGAATTGACCCTATCTCAAACAGTCCGGAAACTTTTTATTTATCTCTTGTTTTCTCTCTGCTCCCTGGCCCTGTCACTATCTCTCTGTCTCTTTCTCCCTGTCTCTCTGTCTCTATCTGTCTCTCCCTGTCTCTTTATCTCTCTCTGCTCTGTCTCAGTCTCTCTGTGTCTCTCCCTGTCTCTTTATATCTCTCTGCTCTGTCTCAGTCTCTCTGTGGCTCTCTCTGTCTCTCTCTGACTCCTTTTAGTCTCAGTCTCTGTCTCTGTATCTCGCTTTTCCTCCCTGCATCTGTTTGAAATAATCAATGACTCTGATATGTGACTACAAGATTGATCAATTTGGTTAAGAAAATCGTTTTAGAAAATCTACCCTAAACTGCACCCCCCCTCCCCTTAAAGCTCATAAGATTAGAGTAAATTAGAAATAAGTTACTCGTGCCAAGGAGGGCGGGGGGGGGGATGTCCAGACCTGTTGCCCGCCCACCCCTCCCTTCCATTTCAAGATGTTCTTCGTTTTTATTTTAAGTAGGCCTACATTAATATGTAAATTATTTGCAAGCGTCCAAAGATTCAATCTGTATTGCTTATACAATTTCTGAAACTGCAAGAGCCTGCGTGCTAACTAGCTTGTTTTACAAAGCTTGTTTTAACTCATTTTTTTCTGTCTGTCTCTCTGGTACAAAATTTTGTAAACGATTTTTCTATCTCCCGCTTCCCATTCTTGGATCAATTTGAAACTTTGTGAAAAAAAACAACAACTCATACTCAAAAACACAAAACGCAAATCAATAAAAAAAAAAAAAAAAAAAAAAATTAGTTAACTTCATAGTGGTTATTAATTCATTGAGTTTGATATTGAAAAGGGAAATAAAGCATACAATATTTAGACATAGGTCTGTAAGTGTGGATTTATTCCCCTTAGATAAGCAGTGTTTTTGTTGTCTTTAAATATTTTTTTTTTAAACTTTTGCTTATTTCAAAACGCAAACAGACCATCAGAAAAAAAAAAAGAGTGACCCGGAACGTAAAAAAAACAAAGCAAAATTTTTTTTGCCATGTTTTTTTATTCCTACAATTTGCTGAGTAGTTAGAGGCAATTTAGACTGCCGATAACGTCATCATTGCTTGCCCCGCTATCATGCATGTGCCAGCAGTCACCTGACACCTCCCGACAGGAAGAGGGAAGCTGCCCCAGACGCTAAAAGTACTTGCTCGCGAGAAAGCGGATATCACCCACGAGATGGGAAGGCTAAAGTCATGTTGTTGTTTTTATAAACAGGGGGAAAGGAGTCAACTGGCAGTCAGAAGGGCATCAAAGGCTGTCGGTCTGTGGCTTTCATAAGCTTTAGGGATCTGTACATGGGGACTTGAATATTCTTGTATCTTTTTCTGGACTGTGCTCGAAATATTTCAAAATATGTCAGCAGAAAGAAAGGCGGAAGAGCGTTTCAGATTGACCTTCTGCTGACACCCAAAATGTAGCTTGCTTTTGAGACGAAATGAAAAGGATGCTGCACAAGGACGGTTAACTATATTGGACTTTGGTCAGCTTCTATAGAGGTTTATTTGGTATCACTTGTACTTTATGTTTGGAAGCTTTATTTATATATAATTTAATGTATAGAGCGCTGTTAAACAAAATGTAGGCTCGAGGCGCTGTGAGAACATTACAAACATAAACAGGAGAGCTATATTGACAAGCTAACCTAAAAAAGTTGTAACAGATAGGTCTTAATGTTCGTCTTGAATGTAGTGAAGCATGTCGTCTGAGATCGATGAGGAGTGAGTTCCAAACCTTTGGTCCGTGCACTGTAAAAGCCCGCAAACCGTAACTTTTTAAGGAGAAACGTGGCACCACTAGAAGCGTTGAGTCGATGGAACGCAGTGTTCTCTGAGGGACATATGGAGTGATCAGTTCATTGAGGTACAAGAGCATTTCTTTATTGTAGATACAATGATGACAAAGTGTGGCCACCTTGTATTTGATCCTTGCTTTTACAGAAAGCCAATGGAATGTGTGCAAGAGAGCAGTAGCAGAATCTCTTTTTATATCCCGCACGACTTTTCGTGTAGCGCTGTTCAGAATTCGCTGATCTTCGGCGATTTTGTCATCAGGAATACCTGCTAGAACCGCGTTTCGGTACTCAAGGCGGAAGAGTATAAATGCCACGGCTAGCTTTTATATCTATATGGTGGTGTTTGTTTTTAGTTATATTAGTAACTTGCACTATTTATTATTCAAGTTGTAGCAGGTCCATCAAATTGCGAACTCATTCTGTAGGCTCGTAGTATATGTGGCATTTTAAGTATCCAGAGAATATATTTTCCCAATGCAGCTACTTGTGTGACTAAAGAGGCCAGTCATTGAAGCACAGCTGCGGTCACAAATTGGGCATCTGTAATCTCCAGGCGCCGTTGTACTTTCACCCTTCTTTCTACTACTGTTGTGTATGGCATCTGCAATCCGAGGACCCTTCCTTAATGCTCGCTCTCCACGTAGTAACAAACTGAA
Organism: Biomphalaria sudanica; assembly: GCA_036873155.1. Classification (NCBI taxonomy): domain Eukaryota; kingdom Metazoa; phylum Mollusca; class Gastropoda; family Planorbidae; genus Biomphalaria; species Biomphalaria sudanica. Next base: position 1,014,587 of record JAZGLO010006660.1, read on the forward strand.
GTAAAAGCAGTGTTGACACTGATACGATCAGAATTTAAATAATTTCTCTCAATCAAAAAACTAGCCAATAACAAAAATACATAAAAAAAAAAAAACACTTATATTGAGTGAAAGAGAGCACAGTTCAATGATTGCCATATATTTCAATATTGTAAGTTGTATCTCCTTTTTAAATGTTAAACGAATTTTTTTGTAAAAAGCATTAAATGATTAATTAATTGGTTTATTTTTGTTTATTGAAACATCTGTGGTTTTCGATGATAAATAATAGGGCGAAATTTCAACTTGATCCGGGACTAATGATCGAATAACCTATGACCCAGATAATTTGACTCGTTTTTCCACTCGAGTCTCACAAAAACATTTTCTAGTCTCCCAAAAAAAAAACATTTATAGACGATTACGTCAGTCTTGACGTTCGAACTTTCTTCCTTCATTTTCTTTTTTTTTTCTGTTTTATCCGCGCATTTATTTACATAATAATGAGTTCAAGTTATTTCCTGATTTTCATGATCTGTCCAACTATCCAACTTCCCCTGGCTTAACTGAGAATAATTGACATAGAAGGCTTGAAACACTGACCTGCAATGTCACAACCTCTGGGCACAAGTCTGTACGACGTAGCAACGACCCCATGGTCTCCACTGCCCACAGGCTTACTATAACCCATCGTTACAACACGCTTAGTATGCTCAATGTAGGTGAACTAAGTGAAATATATTGGAATATTTGAGTATTTATGCAGATTTTAAAAAGCTTGTTTTGTAACGTTTGCTTTTTTTTTTTGAAAAAGCATCTATGACAATATTTATTGTACCATCCATGGAAATTAACCTTTAAATAATCGGCAGACTAGACACCACCAAGAAGTCATGGAAAGATCACTATTTCAATTCTGCAAGTTGGACTAGAGTTACCCCATATAATGAAAAATATTTTGCTTGGCCAAGTATGGGCTGTGGTGATTCTAACAGAACTCCAGGAACTCTTGATGTCAACTGGTGGGGATTAGCTGTCCCGGGCATTTATTTGGGGAAAAATGTATCGCCAGACCAGACATACTATATATAAATCATAATCAACTTATATCTAGTCCATTAAATTCCTCATGAGCTCACTGCAATACTGCTTAGCCTCATTCTTGGTTTGATGACAAGTTAACATCTGGAACCTGGTGTCGTTTCGTCAACTTGTGGAAGTTTCCCTACTGGTGATTTGGAAAAAGGGATCATAGTAATAGGGTTCCTTTAGACCCCTCAGCCTGTATACAATGGCGCAGGATACATGACTTATACATGACTTATACATGACTTATACACAACGTAATATAGACTGAGTAATGTACAGGAACATCCTTTGCGTTGATTAGCCCAGCTCTAAGTACACCTTGTTGTACATAAAAACAGTGACAATAACTTCATAAGTAAGAATTCATGCATGTCCGCTGGTAAACGCACCAACAAAAATATTTAGCGCTGTGTTTCTCGTAACGTTTGAGCTTCCATAGAATCTAAAGACAGTTTAAGAACTTCGTTGCATTGGCATGTATAACACATGTTTAGGTACATGTGTCTACAACAGAGAACAACAGACTACCTAATGATTATGAAGTTTAAACAATTTCTGAACAATGTTACCCTGAATTGTTGTGAAAACATGGAACTTACGGTTTTGTCATATGTGTTTTTGACTATGCAATTCTCTACTGAAAAAGATTAAAAAAGATTAAAAAGATAACTTAATAAGGAAAAATGCATAAGTAAATAAGCAAAAAAAAAAAAAAAAAAAAGATTCATTTGTTAAAAAACAAACAAAGCTTATTTAAAGGGGAAGAACTCCGTCCTTAAAACTATATCTATCAATAATGTACAAGTTATTTCCCTTATTCGATATCAAACAAAATAATTTATTACCAATAATTATTAGACTAATTGAGTATTTTTGTTTATTGATTCATGTTTTGTTAGGTACAATAAATAATGGTTTAAAGTATCAACTTGATCGGAGAATGCGTGAGGGTAGAAAAGCGTTAACAATTATTTAAGGAGACTAAACCCAGCACATTTAGCCAAAAATTTGAATACAGAAGTATCAGTTTCCCTTGTTGCTATTAAACAAAATAATGAATTACCAGTAATTAAAAAGAAATCGTCAGACCAAGCATTTTAGCAATCATAATCTACTTCAAATATTGTGTACTAAATTCCTCACATCAATGTTGGTCAGCCTCAATTTCGGTTTGATGACTAATTGGCAGTACTGGACATCTGGATAACGGGTCTATCAACTGGTAGAAGTTTCTCTTCTTAGAGTATCTTTGGACCTTGCAGATTGTATACAGCTTTATGATATGATATTTAACTCTTTCTCTCCGTAATTATTTACCATATTCTGGTGGAATCAACGCTGGTATCGTCAGTTAGGAGAGAAAGAGTTCAGATTATTGTTTGCGTTGATTACTCCAGTCTCCAGTATACATTGTTAGACATAAAATAAAGGTTAACGAACTATGTTTATTTAAAGGGTGTGTTCAAATGTGTGTGCTGTGTTTAGCACTGAAGACTAAAAACATTAGTCTTGCACTTTAAACGCCGGGATATTTTAGGGCGCCCCGGAGACTTTAGTGGTGGAAAGTAAACGCGGTTGGTCGTGACGTGTTATGGTCGTATGAAGCCCTGCTCGTTAACAGTTGGCCAAAGAAACATATAACCTTAACATCATTAAACCTAAGATGGTACGAATTGAAAGTTGATGTTTTGTGACTTAGAATTTATTAAAGAAAATACCAATGGGCAACTAACTTGTGGTACTAGAATAGACTCGATACGTAGATCCCATCCAACGCTTTGGGACATTGTTATAATAATAGTTCAAATTCCTTTTTATGTAGTTCGCACCAATGAGGTTGAATTAAGCATCCTTGACATTGTTAAGGTTATCATGAAAATCTTTTAGACAATACGAAAACCATTTTTTTTTTAATTAAATAAAGTCATTTCTCTCTATATAAAAAAAAAATGAATATTGCCTATTCGTTGATTGTTATATATCACAAAACCAAAATCTATTGGTTGAATGGCTTAAATCTTGGTTTTAGTAGAGACGTCCCAAAGTTGGGAGGGGGGGCGGGTTTATTATTTTTCTTTTGTTTAACATGTTTAGCTAACCCCTTCTATCCCACTCACCAACAGACATGCGCACACACCCCCCCCCCAACCCACACACATCCTACTCTTTCATTGGCTACAGACATGTTTAAAAGACAGTCTGAGACCCCGAGTTGTCTCCCCACCGCCTCAGCTTGAGCCATGTCAATTAATTTACTCCTTTACGGGATGGAGCACTCACTTGTCTACCCTTAGTACTCCTAGGTGTCACCCTCACTTTCTACTCCTCCAACACACACACGCACACATTGAGAGACACACGCACGTACATGTTCAAGTCAAACTAGCGGTGAGCCACGGAACAAGATTTAACTGAACAGCTCTTGCGTCACACTTCCGACACCACCATTACGTCACTCTTGCGTCACTCTTGCGTCAGTTAGAGAGAATGGCAGATAACTATGTTGCGTCTGCTTGTCTTTGGAATGGATTTTCACTTTACGAAATGGCAATATTTCTTTCTTGATATGCTCTTAATGGAACGCGTTTTTTTAAAAAATCATTATTACAAGCAGAACACACTAGCTGTGTCCTTTCATTTGTTCCCAGGCTATATCTAATATATAAAGCAGAAAGTAAGGCGTATGTATGTAAGTCCTGAAAAAAAAAATCAAAACCTTTGAACAATCTTAATAAAACTTAGCATAAATGTTCCTAAGATCATTGCGGAGACCGTAATGTATGTATGTTAAATGTCCTTGCCTTAATTCGAGAGCCATCAATAAAGACAAAATACCTAATTGTATCTCTGTTAAAGATTGAAATTGTTTAACAAATCGGTTAAACAGGTTTTCCCATTATTTCATATTGGATATGACTATGTCGGCTGAACGGGTAAACCCGTTTTCACACTCTACTTTTAGTTTCGTGGCTAAATTTAAACAAAAAAATGTTGAAGGGAACTTTCTCCATGTTAGACATAGATCTAAATCCAATGCAGTAGATCAGTAATACAAAAATTAAAGGCCCGCAGACCGCTAAAGCCCGTGAATTATCTGTTAAATAGAATTGGACCGGCCTGCACTCTCTCGATACCCTTATGGTTTTCACTTCATCTATTGCTCCTTCTCTCTCTCTCTTACTCTCTTTTTCTCTTTCTCTTCCTCTTTCTTTCTCTATCTCTCTCTCTTCCTCTCTCTTTCTCTACCTCTTTCTTTTTCTCTCTCTCTCTTACTCTCTCTTTCTCTTCCTCTTTCTTTTTCTCTCTCTCTCTTACTCTCTCTTTCTCTTCCTCTTTCTTTCTCCCTCTCTCTCTCTCTTCCTCTCTCTCTCTCTTCATCTTTCTTTCTCTCTCTCTCTCTCTCTCTCTTTCTCTCTCTCTCTTCATCTTTCTTTCTCTCTCTCTCTCTCTCTTTCTCTCTCTCTCTTCATCTTTCTTTCTCTCTCTCTCTCTCTCTCTTCCTCTCTCTCTCTTCATCTTTCTTTCTCTCTCTCTCTCTCTCTCTTTCTCTCTCTCTCTCTCTTCCTCTCTCTCTCTTCATCTTTCTTTCTTTCTCCCTCTCTCTCTCTCTTTCTCTCTCTCTCTTCATCTTTCTTTCTCTCTCTCTCTCTCTCTTTTTCCCTCTCTCTCTCTCTTCCTCTCTCTCTCTTCATCTTTCTTTCTTTCTCCCCCTCTCTCTCTCTTCCTCTCTCTCTCTTCATCTTTCTTTCTCTCTCTCTCTCTCTCTTTCTCTTTCTCTTCCTCTTTCTTCCTCTCTCTTCCTCTTTTTTTCTCACTCTCTCTCTCTCTCTTTTCTCTATCTCTTTCTCTCTATCTCTATCTCTCTCTTTTTTCTCTCTCTTTTCTCTCTCTCTTTCTCTCTTTCTCTCTCTCTTTTTTTTCTCTCTCTCTCTCTTTCTCTATCTCTCTCTATCCCTTTTTCCCGATACCTGAAGTCTGGTGATTTGTTTGATTATCGCATCAGCATTCTTGATGTGTAAATAAACATCTATATTCACTCTGACTCTCTGTTGTTGTTGTTGTTCCCTGTATTTACAACACTTGTTATCATAACTTAAACTTTCTTTGTGCAATTTATCACATTTATAATTTTAGCTTATGTAAAACGAAAAGAGTGTCCATTTTTAAGCTGCATTTGGACCTAGGAGAGTAAACGGGCTCACGATCCCTGGGCCACGCTTAATCAAACTCCGGCCCTTAGGGAAATTTTCTTACAAAGACATTCCAGCGTAAGGTAGACAGGCATTGAAGGGAGTGATCAATGTATGTTTACATACCAACAGACATAATCAAGCCGGAACTTAGTGGACCACTACAGAACTGCCCTACGACTTTTGTTGTTCTGACATGAAGACAAGAGTTACTGCTCTTTGATACCGAATGGGTCAGGGGACACAACTCGCACCTCAGAAATGGAGCATAAACATTTTTAAAAATCAGGAAAAACATGTTTTCTTTGACATTGTCAACACAGGACTTAACCGAGATAACATTAGGGGGAAGATACCATTATTCGTGGTCTTAATAACAACTGTTCCGAATCAGTCGTTTGTGTTCATTATTTTAATAATAATAAAACATTTACTCCAAATGTGATGTCATATATTTTAACCAGCATGTTTTTTGTTTACATAATAAAAAATTATAATCGACGCTTGTCATGTTGACTAACGAAATAGAACATTTCAATGATCTTTCAAAATTCTGTTGAACAAATGCACACATGGATTAAAAGTAAAAAGTAAAAGTTCCCCTTTCAGACCCTGCGGTCTATAGGGCAGATGATGTTAAGGTCACCTGTTTCTGTGATTTACGGTAAACGAGGTTGTCATGTAGCCAGCACAACGACCAACCGCCTCTACTTTTCCCCAACTAATGTCAGGTACCTATCAGAGCTGGGTGGACTCAGAGGCGCCCAAAGATCCCAAAATTTAAAAAGCTCAGTCTTCACCAGGATTCGAAATCAGACACCCGGTTTGGAAGTCAAGCGCTTTACCGTTCTACCAACTCGACCTCAACCACCTCGACCTCGACCACCTCGACCTCGACCACCTCGACCCCGCACATATGGAGAGGTCCCTGATTTGCTTGAGATAAAAGCAAACAAAACAAAAAACACAGGTTGCAAATGCCGATTAGCCATAGATGTCTACACATTAACATTCTATATCATCAAATTGATCATATTTCATACCGACGAAGTAATGATTTATCACATTCATTTGAATTAAAATAATTATCCATTATCAGGCCACTTTATCGTCTCACTAATCGCCCCCTGCCTCTAAAAACTACAACACACATTATGTTCTGTATCCACGCGCACACACACACACACACGCACGCACACACCGAAGAATCTATTTTGTCAACAAGTACTCACGCTCTAAGACACGGCTTAACTCCCACGCTAATTACCGTTTGTTTATTTTATTTTACAGGTTTGCAGCGACAGCTAATAGCGAGTGTAGTGCTCGTCTCTTGGCATATTTTTTTTTATTTTTTTTTTCTGTTTTGTATTATTGTTGTTGACTCTGCAGAAAGGTGCTAGGCTCATTAACGCGACAGGGATCTTGGCTAAACGGGCTCAATTACAGGTGTTATTTTTGTTGACTGTATAGCTGTTGTGTTGTCTTTCCTTGTGTTGTTGTTTGTACTGTCTCAATAATAGTGATAATATACGTCGATGTTTGCCGTGTGTGACGTATTGTTACTATGGTGACTGCCCTATTTCGTAGCCCATTCTTTAAAAAAATGGTTGTCAATACTCTCTAAACAGTTAGTGTCATCTTTTTTTTTAAAAATTAAAGCAAACATATTAACTAAAAGCTGAAACACATCGGATAGTTCAATGTGTTATTATATTAATTAAAATAAGTCTTAATGTATACATTGAGGAAGCCCTGAAGCTAATCTGCTGTCTATGAGCCCAATGTGTATTTGTCTTCCCTTGGATTCCTGATCACATTGTTTCACTTTGGTGGCAATGAAATGAGGAGTCTATTACATGCAATATGTGTATGCGTTATTGGTGATGGTATAGTGGCAGTGATAATTGGCTATGGTATATATAGGCAGTGGCATTTTGCCGATGGTACATGGATGAGTGTCTATGATGTATTGGAGGGAATATTGTGGCGATGGTCGATGGTTTTCTTTTTGGCAGCAGAATTTTGTTGAGATATGGACAGTGGTATTTTGACGGTTGTATATTTGCAGTGGTATTTTGACGGTTGTATATTTGCAGTGGTATTTTGACGGTTGTATATTTGCAGTGGTATTTTGACGGTTGTATATTTGCAGTGGTATTTTGACGGTTGTATATTTGCTGTGGTATTTTGACGGTTGTATATTTGCAGTGGTATTTTGGGGATGTTATATTGTCAGTAGTGTTTCGATGATGGTATTGATTGATGAATTTTGGCAGTGGTGTTTTGCAGGTGAGATATTTGTATCGGTAATCTAGCTATAGTACGTTAGGAATCAGTCGATGATTTATCACCATTGTTATATTTGCAGTGGTATTTACAAGATGATATTTTTGCTATATGTTAATAGTGCAGAGGCATATTGATGGCGGTATATTGGCATTGACATCTACCAAGCTCAAATGGGTACTTGACCTTATTTGAGGAAAGTAAAGGCAGTTGGTCGTTGTGCTGGTCACATAACACCCTGCTCATTAATCGTTTGCCAAAGAAACAGATGACATAGACATCATCTGATCCATAGATCACAAGGTCTTATCTTATCTTATAATATACAGACGTTACTACAAAAAAGAAGATTACGTCCTTCGCGTCATGCATCAAGTCATGTATGTTAAGCAATGACTTAAATTTTTCCAAGTCACTGGTTTTCCTGGCTGGCTCAGGCAACCCATTCCATGCTCTAGTAGCGCTAATGAAGAAAGAGCGTTTGTACAAATTGGTCTTCAGGGTAGTACCTTTACCTTTTATGGTATTTTTGCAGTTGTATTTAGTATATCAGGGACAAAATGTGGTATTTTTTAGTTGTATTTAGTATATCAGGGACAAAATGTGATATTTTTTAGTTGTATTTAGTATATCAGGGACAAAATGTGGTATTTTTTAGTTGGAATATTATCGATGATAAAAATGGGATAATATTTTGGCGGTGGTAATTTTCGATAAGCAACTGGCTGCGGTGGTATTTGAGTTTCTAGAAGACAATGTCTACATATAAGATGCAATCACTTTATCTACTTGCAAATTCTGCTGACAAAGAGGGGGGTGCAGAGGGGGGAAGAGCTGGAGCGGATGTTAGGTGAGGTGCCACGTATGACGAAGTAATAGACCCCACTCTAGCAGGTTTATGTTCACACCCCATGCAATCTCATCTCTATCTGTGCTCCCGTCTGGGGCATAGGCAACCCACAAGCTTCCCCCAGGCGACTCGGTTCTGGGCGAGTCTCTTCGTCCACACATCCCAACTGCTTGACTTCTGCTTTGAAATCTCGGCTACATGTATTTTTGGGCCGTGCTCTCTTACTCTTTCCTTAGGGGAGGGGGGGGTTTCCTGGTGAGGGATTGTCTTGTGGTGTTCGATGCAGCATTGCCGAGCGTGTGGCATACCCATCGCCAGCGTCAGTGACGGATTCCTCCTTCGCTATTGCAAAGAAGAAAACATACAGAGTAGGAATTACTGTAGGAGGTCATCGTTGTGTTTGTAGCTTGTCGCGGTTCTTAAACTGTATGTTATGTGTTCCGTCAGGCTCATTCGGTTTATTAAAACCCTACGACAACAACATTACTAAGATTGGAAGCGTGGTCGAGAGGCTAAGTACGCTTGAACTTGGCTTGGCATGGCTACCTATGAAGGGGACTCGAGGTTCGACACCCGACTCGAGGAGCCTATAGGCAGCACGGAAAACCTTCTCCCAGATACCCTCCTCCCCCCACATGTCAACAAATGTAATTGGACCTAAGCGCTCTGAGCATGCTATAAGTATGAAAGTAGCGCTATATAAAGGCTATAATATATATATATATATATGGATTTAGACCCCTTATTACGTTTCGACACTTTATTCTCTGACTTCCCGATTCCCCATTCTCGCATCAAGTTGAAATTGAGCATACTTATTCCTAGTCGATAACAATGCATAAATCCATCCAAAAATTAATCCATTTTTTAATCATTTAATACTAATTAATTCAATTTGTTTTATATAGCAGAAAGAGAGCTTAACCCTGTAATGTTCAAATAAATGGCAGTAATTAGCGTTCTTGTCCCTCTGAGATAAGCTTCAGATAGGCTCTTGTTTTTTTTTGCCGTTTTCTGTTGTAGTTTTTTTTTTCGATTACTTGTTTCTTATACATTTCCTTTTCCTTGATTTTATTTCCTAGCTATCTTGTTGTGAATGCTCTTGCTTGTAATGCTTAAGAGAATACTCTTCAAGACCGGGAATATTTTGTGGCTTACTGCTATTTTAATACATCGTTATTTACTCAAACACATTTTTAAAAACAAACTCATTATGGTCGATTCAATTAAATAATAACCTCTTAGGAATGCAATCCTTCGGGTGCTACTATTCAGGCTGATCTGATGACATGATTATGCCGATTTCGTCACTTTGAGGATGCGGTACAAATAAATTATGTCCAATCCCCTCATACCTCTCACACTAAGTCATGGGAGATAGTTCTATTTATATGCATATAGATTATTATACAGATGAATAATCTTCTCTTCATCTTCATGTTTATCTTTTCTTGTTCACCTCAATGTTTTCTTATAAAAAAAAACTGTGTCCACTTGTTCAGGTAAGTTATCCTACATACATTTTTTTTTTTTCAAATGTTTATCCTAAATATCTAACTAGTTAATCTTGCATGACCAGTTTACCTTACCTTTTTTTTTTGTTTTTTTTGGTTTGACAGGTAAAGCGTTGTTTACAACCCGTATACACGTGCTAGAGTGCAAGATGTGCGCGTGCAGAGCAGTTAGTAAACCACTTGCCCCTCTCTCCCCCGAAAAACATTTAAATTATGTCATCGTGTTGACCTTTGACACCAGTGATAACACCAGTGATGACACCAGTGATGACACCAGTGATGACACCAGTGATGACACCTGACATGTAGCATTGATCACGTCTAGACCAAAGCTTTAGACCTTTCCGCTGTTTTCAGATGAAACTGGAAGCACATCTAGTCTACCTCTTCACAGGAAAAAGATTACAAAAAAGTGTGCGTGATTTGTGTAAATAGAATCTCAGAAGCGCGGCTCCCGAAGGGTCCACCTATGGGTCATCTGTGTCGTAAGCAACGCAAGTTTAAAAAAAAAAAGGCGGGTTTTCAAAACTTTTGGCACGGATATCAGAAGCTATAAAGTAAAAACTATCAACAGCCACAACTCTTATGGTCATTCTGACCTCCATTGTAGAATTTAATAGTACTTTACTTCTGCCTGGTAGGATGCAAGCGTTTCCACACTGGACAATGTCCGAGTATTCGAGAGAACCACGATCCCAGATGTCGGACATACGGAAGACGACACAATAGAACACATCCTCAGCAACTGCAGCGTGCTCATAAACGCATTTGAAGATACGATTAGTCTTGTAAACCGATTGAACTGGTGCATGCATTGACCTGTACGGAGACAGACATAACCAACAGAACACTACCTGAGATGAACTCCCATTGGTAGCAAGACTGAAAGCGCTAGTCCTCCCATAGAGCCTTGGCGAGAAACTCTGCGTAAGGCCTCAAAACAATAGGGAGTGAGTTAACAAGACTTTCTTGATATTTTCAGTATTAGAACTGTCGCTGGATCGACGCGTTCCTGTAGAACGACGTCGGGGGACCGTGCTAGGTAGAGCCTAGCTCATGAGACCCGGACACAGCTGGCGAAGGCCACGCCCAATTTCGCCCATTAGAGAGAACCGCTAATCAATCAAGATCCAGGAGATCCCGACCAACCCTCAAGTTGGTGTCCGGCTCTATTCACTTTTCGGAGAACCCGTGGGTCTCTAGCTCACCGGGACCCCAATAGGGAGGGGGTCGGCTTTACTATACCCCTTCAGAGACAATTATACACTCGCTGCCTGCTCATTCATCAGTAGCGAGCAACCAATACCATTGGTCACCTTTCTAAGAGCAGGGTGTCCACGCGGCGACCTCGATGAGGTGGTTCTGAAACGCCGCGACAGAACACTACCAGATACCTGGAACAATCTATAACGGAATTAATCTCAGCAAGGAGCCTTAGCGCATGGAGGCCTAGAAATGGTAGGGTCCAAGCAGATGTTGATTCGTTGCATCCCTGTTTCCTAGGGCTCTTATCCCAAGACGCTCTGACGCCGAAGGCAGGGCGCACCAGACGTACTTCCCCTTTCTCCATTTTCCTTCTCTGTTCCACATCAGCCGCTCGGTTGTCCGCCCTTTAATTCGGCCATGTCAGGAACGCAGAGTTAATGCTGACAGTGCTGTTGAGGATCTTCTCCACCCCTTCCAGTGCAATGAACTCTGTTCCTTGGCTTCCAATTTTTTTACTTAACTGTTGTATCAGCTAACAAATGTTTCAACCCGGGCGCCATTGGGAAGCATTGCTCAGGATCAAATAAATAGCTGCTCGAAGTTTGCATACTGATTTAGAGATTATTACTTTTTCAAATACTTTAAAACCATTCCTAAAACAAAGATATTGCAGATAAATAAAACTAAAAATCACTAATTTGTACTTGAAGGAGGACTTTTTAGTCATTAAAATTTATTGAACACTACAAAGACAATATATCAAAAGAAACTCAAAGAATTCAACACGTATCTGATGTTTTAATATTGAGTGTCATTACAAAACCAAAAATATGTAATTGTAAAAGAAAAAAAAAACAAGAAAGAAGTGAATATCACAAAAATGTCCACGTATAACAATCATAACGCTCTCAGACTCCTGCAGACCTTGATGACAAAGGAGCATAATCCCTTACCTCAAGATATTACAAGGAAAAAAAATTAAATTAAAGTTGGCCCAGTTCCTGTTTGGGTCATAAGTCTCATTTTTAGTGCCTCAGTTTGTATGCTCTTCCTATTTGGGGCAAGTACACCCGCAGCTGAATACACAGAGAGACATTCAAGGGATTTAACTTTGTTTTTCAAAACAAGGACCCCACGATATCAGTGTCAAGATGAAAAAAACTTATTGAAATAACTTTGTGAATTATTAAAAGGTTCAACCATTTTGACTCTTTAACTCATTGCAGTTTGAATTTGTCTAAAAGAATGATTGCTAGGCTAATGATAGACATTTCCAAATTAATCCATTGTGTACCACTGCTGTCGTGTGTGTGTGCTATTTAATACTAATGTATGGATGAGTCTCACTTTTATAAAAAATGAACATACCTGAACCCCCCCCCCCCAACCCAAATAAAAAAAACCAAATAAAAAACAACATAATCTAGTAAAAACACCCTCTTCATCAAACTTTTTCTCGCTTTATGTCTCACAGAAATGTAGGTCTTTAATGAACTTGAGACAGTAAGAAACATGATCCCCTTTCAGCTTTGCAATCACCAGACCATGTCGATCTATACAGGATATCACCGCGTGTTTCATGTTTGCTTTCTAATATTTAAAACACAAAAAATAGTGTTGAAGATGATAGCTCTTAATAGAATTGTGTTTTCCTTTGAATAGTATCATTGGTAACATGATCAGTCGTACTGAAAGGTATGCGAAGAAAATTCAAAACATTGATATATTTTCAGGTGCCAATTAGAATTGAATTAACTTAAAAGTTCCCCTTTCAGATCTTGTCGTCTATAGAGCAGATGAGGTAAGGGTCATCTGTTTCTGTGCAATCTGTGATCCACGGTTTACGTGGGTGTCATCTGGTCAGCACAACGACCAACTGCCTTTACTTTTCCTCAACTAATGTCAGGTACCCATTAGAGCTGGGCGGACTCAGAGGCGGCCAAGGATCCCGACATAAAAAATCCCAGTCTTCACCTAGGTTCGAACCCGGGACCTTCGGTTCGGAAGTCATTCTCTTTACTGCTTAGCCACCGCGCCTCCGAATGGACTTTATCGCGTTCTTAAAATATCAAAGCTCAAAATCTGAAGTCTTCACCAGGCGACCCTGGAGCACGACCTCCTCGGTCTGAAAGCGAAGCGCTTTAACACTCGGCCAGCAAGCAAGGGTGACACATTTTGTAAGAAAGATGATCTTACATGCTTTATATCTTTGTTAGACTCAACTTAACATGAAAGAAGTTCTTTAAATATTTTAAGCCGATATCATACAAATGTTCTGCAGCTGTAATTAGTGTCCATCTGTTAACCTATATCAATATTAACTATTGTTTGCCATAGTTTTATTATATCTTTTTATAGGAAACCTCAGAATTTGCGCTATTCAATTTTAGCTTTATCCTCATAGGAATCCTTGGGCCTCTTATCTTTATCGTTGTAATACGTGTAGGTCTGTAGTTGTAATACATGTAGGTCTGTAGTTGTAATACATGTAGGTCTGTAGTTGTAATACATGTACGTCTGTAGGTGTAATACATGTACGTCTGTAGGTGTAATACGTGTAGGTCTGTAGGTGTAATACATGTAGGTCTGTAGGTGTAATACATGTAGGTCTGTAGTTGTAATACATGTAGGTCTGTAGGTGTAATACATGTAGGTCTGTAGTTGTAATACATGTAGGTCTGTAGTTGTAATACATGTAGGTCTGTAGTTGTAATACATGTACGTCTGTAGGTGTAATACATGTACGTCTGTAGGTGTAATACGTGTAGGTCTGTAGGTGTAATACGTGTAGGTCTGTAGTTGTAATACGTGTAGGTCTGTAGGTGTAATACGTGTAGGTCTGTAGGTGTAATACATGTAGGTCTGTAGGTGTAATACATGTACGTCTGTAGGTGTAATACATGTACGTCTGTAGGTGTAATACGTGTAGGTCTGTAGGTGTAATACATGTAGGTCTGTAGGTGTAATACGTGTAGGTCTGTAGGTGTAATACATGTAGGTCTGTAGGTGTAATACGTGTAGGTCTGTAGGTGTAATACATGTAGGTCTGTAGGTGTAATACATGTAGGTCTGTAGGTGTAATACGTGTAGGTCTGTAGGTGTAATACGTGTAGGTCTGTAGGTGTAATACATGTAGGTCTGTAGTTGTAATACATGTACGTCTGTAGGTGTAATACATGTACGTCTGTAGGTGTAATACGTGTAGGTCTGTAGGTGTAATACATGTAGGTCTGTAGGTGTAATACGTGTAGGTCTGTAGGTGTAATACATGTAGGTCTGTAGGTGTAATACGTGTAGGTCTGTAGTTGTAATACGTGTAGGTCTGTAGTTGTAATACGTGTACGTCTGTAGGTGTAATACGTGTAGGTCTGTAGTTGTAATACGTGTACGTCTGTAGTTGTAATACGTGTAGGTCTGTAGGTGTAATACGTGTAGGTCTGTAGTTGTAATACGTGTACGTCTGTAGTTGTAATACGTGTAGGTCTGTAGGTGTAATACGTGTAGGTCTGTAGTTGTAATACGTGTACGTCTGTAGTTGTAATACGTGTACGTCTGTAGGTGTAATACATGTACGTCTGTAGGTGTAATACGTGTACGTCTGTAGGTGTAATACGTGTACGTCTGTAGGTGTAATACGTGTACGTCTGTAGGTGTAATACATGTAGGTCTGTAGGTGTAATACGTGTACGTCTGTAGGTGTAATACATGTAGGTCTGTAGGTGTAATACGTGTACGTCTGTAGGTGTAATACATGTAGGTCTGTAGGTGTAATACGTGTACGTCTGTAGGTGTAATACATGTAGGTCTGTAGGTGTAATACGTGTACGTCTGTAGGTGTAATACATGTACGTCTGTAGGTGTAATACATGTACGTCTGTAGGTGTAATACGTGTACGTCTGTAGGTGTAATACATGTAGGTCTGTAGGTGTAATACGTGTACGTCTGTAGGTGTAATACATGTAGGTCTGTAGGTGTAATACGTGTAGGTCTGTAGTTGTAATACGTGTACGTCTGTAGGTGTAATACGTGTAGGTCTGTAGGTGTAATACGTGTAGGTCTGTAGTTGTAATACGTGTACGTCTGTAGGTGTAATACGTGTAGGTCTGTAGGTGTAATACGTGTAGGTCTGTAGTTGTAATACGTGTAGGTCTGTAGGTGTAATACGTGTAGGTCTGTAGTTGTAATACGTGTAGGTCTGTAGTTGTAATACGTGTAGGTCTGTAGGTGTAATACGTGTAGGTCTGTAGTTGTAATACGTGTAGGTCTGTAGGTGTAATACGTGTAGGTCTGTAGTTGTAATACGTGTAGGTCTGTAGGTGTAATACGTGTAGGTCTGTAGGTGTAATACGTGTAGGTCTGTAGGTGTAATACATGTAGGTCTGTAGGTGTAATACGTGTAGGTCTGTAGGTGTAATACGTGTAGGTCTGTAGTTGTAATACGTGTAGGTCTGTAGGTGTAATACGTGTAGGTCTGTAGGTGTAATACATGTAGGTCTGTAGGTGTAATACGTGTAGGTCTGTAGTTGTAATACGTGTAGGTCTGTAGGTGTAATACGTGTAGGTCTGTAGGTGTAATACGTGTACGTCTGTAGGTGTAATACATGTAGGTCTGTAGGTGTAATACGTGTAGGTCTGTAGGTGTAATACGTGTAGGTCTGTAGTTGTAATACATGTGGGTCTGTAGAAAACAAAGAAGAAACTGGAAGTGCCCTGAAAGAATAAAATTTAAAAAAAAAATTTCTTTGTAGAGTACTGATTGGCAAATAATAATTAGCACTTTATAATTGAAGAATTGAAACAACATTAACTATTCTTCGTTTGAAATCGGGAAGCAAGCAAGAAGTGTCAATTTTCTTTTTTCGGTAATTAGTTCTTACGCGTTCAAGTTTTTATATTTGATAAATAAACACAGTAAAAAAGATTTTTTAAAATTCTAGTTCATTTTATAGACAATATACCAATGTTTCCCAAACTGTGTTCCCCGGAACCCTAGTGCTACTAGAGACCTGAATACGTGTACCACGAATAACTGGAATAATTAACTAGTAGGCCAGAACGTGATTTAATAAGCAAAGTCTTTCGCTAAATACTCTGATTGTGCGAAATGTTCCCTAAAGAAAAAAATACAAGGTTGAGATGTACCAGTAACATAAAATATGCTGATCTAATAAAATGTAAATTTTAATGTAACATTCAAATAAAATAATTTAAGGTTTAGGCCTCTTTAAATATGAGGACCTTCACATTGTCGGCTTTAGTGCGTTCTACACATGGGTTTTATTGAAACAAGACTAGATAAACGTATGCCAATGAGTCTAGGATAGGTGATTTTACAATCCCCCACTCTGCTGCGACCCCCCCCCCACACACACACACATACAGCAATAGAAGAATAGACAATAACAATCCATAGTTTCGATGGTCTTAAGCCACCCCTGGCAAATCGTCAATCGTCAATCGACCCCCAAAGGGTTCGCGTTCCACAGGTTGAGAACCCCTGGTTTAGACTCAGAGGTCTTTTACAAAAATTACAGAGTGTATTTAAAAAAAAAAAAAAAAAAAAAAACTGAAGCGTCATGTTATTAACAAATAGGAGTCATTCACACAGTGACGCATCAGGAGTCATTTACACAGTGACGCATTAAGATCCCAATTAGCCTCTGGATGTATCATTAACATGCGACACCTTGACTCATATTGCTTCGGCCTGTGATGTAAAGAATAAACTTTGAGGAACCTTTAAGTTATGGAAAACATTCTTTACCAATGGAAAAATAAACTAATGTATAATTCTTCATTGTAACTTGGTTATGTACGATATGTTTATACTGAGCTTATTTTTGTTTCTGAAAAAAAAAAACACGAATCTATGACACAAAAGATAAATGTATTTTACTCTGGTCAAGACCTTTTCTGAAGTATTGAAATATAATTACGAAATTGTGTAACTTACGCAAGTGATGGGGCGCCATTCATGGTTGGACAGTACAACTGCTTCATAAGTTTTAACAAGAAGGGCAATGCAGAAATGTGTATAATCACTGTCTGATTATCAGACAACATTTTGTTGCTAAACAACTTAGCCCGCTGCTTCCTTTAACTCTTTCTCTCCTAACTGACGATACCAACGTTGATTCCACTAGAATGTGGTAAATAATTACAGAGAGAAAGAGTTAAATCTTATAACAAGAGATCAGAGACAGTGTTACTACAGCGAATGGATCCCACGATGACGTGCTAGGTGGTGTAGAAAAAAAAACCACCACAGAAAATAAGACTTTATGGCCATATTACAAGGTCATCAGGGCTAGCAAAGACCTTCCTACGGGGAACAGTACCAGGAAAAAGAAGAGGAGGCAGACACAGAAAGCGATGAGAGGACAACATACAAGAATGGACGGGCCTGCCATTGAAAGAGGTTCAAACTAAGGAAAAAAAGACAGAGAAATGGTGAAAGACGGTTGACAGATCTTGTGTGGTGCCCCAATGGTCCGTATGGTGAAGGTAAAACGATAAACAAAATACAGACTTCTGGATAAAAAGAAAAGCAGTAGATGAAGACATAAGACTTAAGCCTCTCAAGCCCTCATTAATTAAAATGAGTTTGATGATGATGACTATAAGGATGATGATGATATGATTATGATTATGTTGATGACTGTGATAATGATGATGAAGCACTGAGTCAGTTCAGGCACGAAAGGGTGGTTATATAAAGCAATTCAAAATATTGAATAATAATTGCCTCTAACAACGACAGTGCATCTCTATGTATTAATCTTTAAAAAATATCTCCTTTCGATCTTACAGTCTATGCCAGTGATTCCCAACCTAGTTCCACCTGCGGGCCAATTTTATTTCCGACACTCATGTCGCGGGCCACATGACCGAACAAGAGCAAAAACGAGAATAAATTGACCTAAAACATTTTTATTAGAAACTTGTGATCTAGTACTTACTACTTACAGTAATTAATGGCATATCTGTAATATTTCTATTTTTTACGCGTCGGAAACTGGCTCCATTTCTCTTCTTAAAATGTGAGTAAAATTGTAGATAGCTAGCCTACGACCCATTTTTTTGCCTTTGACTATTTGGTAAATATCCACATCAATCCTCTGATTTCTAGAGGTAACTTAAAAATATTTTTATTTGCGGCTCAAACCAAGAATGATATCATATTTGTTTTAGAACGCTGTTTACCTGCTGTTAAAAAAAACACGGCTACACTTTCTTTAAAATTCAAATCAAATGTTGACTTATTATAGTTCCAGAAAAAAAAAGATCCGTTCACTTTTACTGATAGATTCTACATTTCACATTAACTCTCCCATTTTATAAACGTTTACGGTCGTGGCGCCAATCCACCAGAGGGTCCTAAACTTTTTTTCTTTGGAAAAAGGGAGAGGGTATTTTCTACTTATTCAGCCTACGTTTCGGTGGGCCGGATGAAACCACATCACGGCCGGTGTGGCCCGCGGGCCGTATTTTGGGCATCACTGGTCTATCCCATAATTCAAATTACTGTCGTCCGCTCCAAAATTTTTTTATTTACCATACACCATATTATACACCAATCGTTTATGGTCCAAAAATCATAGTACATGGTGTATGTACGTACCTTCCAGGTACTCATGTTACGAGTGGAGATTGCTAGATGATAGCTACGTGAAATATGGCCACAACTGAAAGGCTAGAAGTCGAATCCCTACGGAAACTAATTGGCGCTTGCTAGTTACCTAGCAACAGAATAGAAATCATACTTGAACAAGAGAGACTGGACAAGAGTGTTCTGGTCTGACGATTCGTCATGCTGCTGATGAGTAGAGTCACACTGACTCAACTATAATAAATAAATGTTAAATCATAAATGTAACATTTATTTTTTTACAGTTTAGAAAATGAATTGCGACGTGGGAGTTGTCATGGGATATAAAAATTGAAAAACCGGATGACGAAAAAACTTAAACTCTAGACGCATGCTGGGAACCCGTGGGGAGGATTACAGTTTCGTGAATGAAGTCAGACTCTAGTTGACTGATAAGGATGTAATTATGTTCTTGTCCGTACGGTAAGATAACGTTTTTTATAATTGAGGGGGTGGGGGGTGGGGGAGAGTCGGGGACTAAAGCTGGTCGAGAACGCGATCACATGACTGATAATAAGGTCAACACAGAAAATTAAATTTCTGTCTTGACTTATTGAGTCTGGACCAACAAGAGATTGGGGTGGGGGGCACGGTACATTTGTAAATTTGTTAAATTTACGACATTTGCAGAAATGTTGGTCTAGGGCTCGAGTCAACCGTTTAGTTAATAATATACAATAATAATAAGAATTCCTTCTAACATCGTCACCTTACCTTCTCGTCCTGTTCTAACAAACTTTTCGATGTCGTCTGCTCCCATAATTCCCTAGTCATTGGAAATCTTTGATAAAATGTTGCAGCTACAGACCTACATGTATTACAACAACAGACCTACATGTATTACAACAACAGACCTACATGTATTGCAGCTACAGACCTACATGTATTGCAGCTACAGACCTACATGTATTCCAGCTACAGACCTACATGTATTGCAGCTACAGACCTACATGTATTGCAACTACAGACCTACATGTATTACAAGTACAGACCTACATGTATTACAACTACAGACCTACATGTATTACAACTACAGACCTACATGTATTACAAGTACAGACCTACATGTATTACATCTACATGTATTACAACTACAGACCTACATGTATTACAACTACAGACCTACACGTATTACAACTGCAGACCTACATGTATTACAACAACAGACCTACATGTATTACAATAACAGACCTACATGTATTACAACTACATACCTACATGTATCACAACTGCAGACCTACATGTATTACACCTACAGACCTACATGTATTACAAGTACAGACCTACATGTATTACATCTACATGTATTACAACTACAGACCTACATGTATTACAACTACAGACCTACATGTATTACAACTACAGACCTACATGTTTTACAACTGCAGACCTACATGTATTACAACAACAGACCTACATGTATTACAACTACAGACCTACATGTATTACAACTTCAGATCTACATGTATTACAACTACAGATCTACACGTATTACAACTACAGATCTACATGTATTACAACTACAGACCTACATGTATTACAACTACAGACCTACATGCATTACAACTACAGACCTACACGTATTACAACTTCAGACCTACACGTATTACAACTACAGACCTACACGTATTACAACGACAGACCTACATGTATTACAACTACAGACCTGCATGTATTACAACTACAGACCTACATGCATTACACCTACAGACCTACACGTATCACAACTACAGACCTATATGTATTACAACTACAGACCTACACGTATTACACCTACAGACCTACACGTATTACAACTACAGACCTAAATGTATTACAACTACAGACCTACACGTATTACACCTACAGACCTACACGTATTACAACTACAGACCTACATGTATTACAACTACAGACCTACACGTATTACAACTACAGACCTACACGTATTACACCTACAGACCAACACGTATTACAACTACAGACCTACATGTATTACACCTACAGACCTACAAGTATTACACCTACAGACCTACACGTATTACACCTACAGACCTACACGTATTACACCTACAGACCTACACGTATTACAACTACAGACATACATGCATTACAACTACAGACCTACATGCATTACAACTACAGACCTACATGTATTACACCTACAGACCTACACGTATTACAACTACAGACCTACACGTATTACACCTATAGACCAACACGTATTACAACTACAGACCTACATGTATTACACCTACAGACCTACATGTTTTACAACTACAGACCTACACGTATTACACCTACAGACCAACACGTATTACACCGACAGACCAACACGTATTACACCGACAGACCAACACGTATTACACCTACAGACCTACACGTATTACACCTACAGACCTACACGTATTACAACTACAGACCTACACGTATTACAACTACAGACCTACATGTATTACACCTACAGACCTACACGTATTACAACTACAGACCTACACGTATTACAACTACAGACCTACATGTATTACAACTACAGACCTACACGTATTACAACTACAGACCTACACGTATTACAACTATAGACCTACACGTATTACAACTACAGACCTACACTTATTACAACGACAGACCTACACGTATTACACCTACAGACCAACACGTATTACAACTACAGACCTACATGCATTACAACTACAGACCTACATGCATTACAACTACAGACCTACATGCATTACAACTACAGACCTACATGCATTACAACTACAGACCTACATGCATTACAACTACAGACCTACATGCATTACAACTACAGACCTACACGTATTACAACTACAGACCTACATGCATTACAACTACAGACCTACATGCATTACAACTACAGACCTACATGCATTACAACTACAGACCTACATGTATTACAACAAGAGACCTACACGTATTACAACGACAGACCTACATGTAGTACATTTGAACGTGCCGATATCTTATCCTCTTAAGCACTACAGAACAGGGTGTTTGGTTTGTACAGTAGTTTAAGACGTAGCGATTATTTTTCAACCTTAACCTATATAACATAATAATACGCACGATTAACATATAAGATAGGTTAAGACTATAATGGCGTTCAATTTATAGATACTGAATCTTGATATAGATCTAGAAAGATCTTTTTAAATGTACATCTTAAAATCATATAATTCAAATCAACAGGCTTGAAATATTCAGTTCTATAATTGTCGGAATGCGACATACTTTTTTTTATCTCCATGGAAACTAAAAGAAAACAAACTTAATATCATAGAATTGCAATAAATATTTTTTTGCGTCATTAATACAGATCATTATTTTTTCAGAAACAGAAAAGCGATTTCCAAAATTCAAAAGGCAAATACCCTTACAGCGTAAAGAAAGAGTTACACACATAACCATCCGATATAAAACTGGCTGAATTTAAAGTCTGTATATAAGCTGTGGTTATTGTGTACCACTCTTAAGCATTATGCTATAGTTAAAGTGATCTCTTTTCTTTAACTACACATTGATTTTAAAGAAAGGTTTTTATTTCAAAGCTTATATCAACTTACTCTGTCTGTTTGGTAAAATGTTTGTACATGTTATTTCTCCCATACCTTTTTCAGATCCATTTGAAACTTTGCAGAATTGTTCATTGCATAGTAAGACATAAATCAATAAAAACAAGGTTACACCCAGGCAGGCTTCAATCAAAGCATAGGTGAAAGTGAATGTAAAGTTAGATGTGAACCTGGCCTAACTAGTTCCCCTTTTAGACCTTGTGGTCTATAGGGCAATTGATGTAAAGTTCATCGGTTTTTGTGGCCTACGGTTAACGAGGGTGTCATGTAACCAGCACAACGACCAACCGCCTTTACTTTTCCCCAACTAATGTCAGGCACCCATTAGAGCTGAGTGGACTCAGAGGCGCCCAAAGATTCCAAAGTTAAAAATCTCAGTCCTCACCAGGATTCGAACCCGGGACCCTCCTGTTCGGAAGCCAAGCGCTTTACCGCTCAGCCACCGCGCCGCCCCTGGCCTAACTGATGTGTTATAATTGATCTAATTGTTTTGAAAAGGCTCAATCTCTTATCCGAATCCTTAAAAATAAAAAATTTCGCAAATAAAAAAACGTTTAGGAAAATGAAATTTATAAGATTACTATTCGTTTTAAATTAGGTCTAACTTATAATGCATATTAATTAGCTTTTTCTCTTTAAAAAATTGCTTGCCTAAGTGATTTTAAAAATTAGATTTTTCGCTTTCAGGAAAAAAAAAAAAAAGTAGCCGTTGCATCAGAACTTTGAATGGTCTAAAATATTGTGATGTCGGATTTTCAATATATCTTTTCTAGTTTACGAGATCTAAACGGGACGGACGGACAGACGGACAGACATTTCGCACAAAACTAATAGTGTCTTTTCCCCTTTCGGCCGCTAAAAATAATCAATCAGTTAATTAATTACTGATAATTCATTATTTTGTTTAATAGCAACAAGGGAAATTTATCATTCAGTATTCACACATATGGCTTAATAATTCCTTGGTTGTTTTTTTCCCTTTAGATAATCGCACACTTTTTTCACCACCCATTCTCGGATCAAGTTGAAACTTTAAACAATTATTTATTTGTACCTAACAAAACATGAATCAATTAAAAAATGTAAACAATTAGCAACTAATTATTGCTGATTAATTATTTTGTTTGATCTGAAATAATGGAAATAACTTATACATTATTGAGAGAGATAGTTGTAAGTGCGGAGTTCTTCCCATTAGATAAGCTTTGTTCTTGTTTTTTTGTTTTTTTTTCTATTACGCTTTGTTTTAATGGGTGCCACCTTGCAATGGTCAGCTTCAACATAAAGAATGTCTTACAGACACATAATTATGTATGCAGTCTCAAGAATAAATTTTATTTTGTAAAATAACATTGTAAAAATTTTTTTAAAAAAAAAGGTATTTACAGTTTTAAATTAGTTTAGACTTAGAGTGTAGGCTATATGTTTTCATCCTTCAGATGTGAGTTAATTAAAGCAAGAATTCAGTACTCATACGAGACTGGAACTGGACACCTGTACAAAATACTATTTCAGGATAAAATATATATATATATATATTAAAATAAGAGGAGAGAATCTTTTGTAGAACGGGTTTCATTATTTCCCTTTGAATTTTTTTTTCTCTTCTGCTTTCTTGTCGCCTTGTTGATATCAACCTGCTTCATGTAATCATGTTTTGTATGTTTTGCCGATGTGTGCGTGTGTATGTCGGGGTAGAATAGTTTCTAATTTGCTGTAGAAAGTCATTTGAAACAGACTTGTATTTGAAAAAGAACAGGTCGATGATATGTAGGTCTGTTGTGTCAGACGACTGGATGCCTGAAATAACTAGTCGGAAATGATTTTCAGTGCAACCACTGGGCCGTCATGTTATTTGTACAGGATTGTTTTTGTTTCGGACAATAGTTCCAGTGCGCTAACTGTGTGTACTCTTGAGTCTTCCTTTGTTGATAAGTCATAGACACCAATAGAAAGGCGTTTTTAGTGACGATTAGCATCAAATTATAAGGGTTAGGGAAATTGTACTTATTGTTGTTCTGTCATGTTTTTTGTTTGTAATATTGTTGAATTATGTAGTTACTTCTCTAAAAGAAAGCAAAAGCGTTTAATTGTAATAATTATTATAATTATAGCTTTTATATAGCGCTACTTTCATGCGTTTAGCATAATCAAAGCACTATGGTCCTGATTTCATTTGTGGGCCGTGGGAGGATGGGGTATCTGGGAGAAGGTTTTCCGTGCTGCTTTAGGCGCTCAGTAACCACAACTCTGCTCGAATCAGATGTCGAATCTCGGACACCACCTTCATAGGTAGCCAAGTTCACTTAAACTTAGCCTCTCTAACACGCTTGTCAGTTTTGCGTGTATTTAACATTTTCCACGACAAACAAAACCGCAGTGGCTGAGTGGTTAAGTGCTTGGCTTCAGAACCTGGGGTTTGGGTTCGGATCTCGGTGAAGACTTGGATTTTGGATTTCGGTATTTTTTAGGGCGCCCCTGAGTCCAACCAACTCTAATGGGTACCTGACTTTAGTTGGGAAAAGAAGAGTCGTTTGGTCGTTGTGCTGGTGACATAACACCTGGCTTGTTAACCATTGGCCATAAAAACAGATTACAGAACATCATCTGCTACCTAGAACGCAAAGTCTGAAAGGGAAACTTTACTTTACTTTTCCCATACGATAGGAACAATTTGTACAAATACTCCTTCTTCCCTACTGCTATTAAAGTATTAGAGCATGGATTGGGTTTCCTTAACCAACCAGGAAAACCAATGACTTTGAATTGATAATCATGCATGACTAGATTGACCTAAGTACAGGCGTAGGACGTATTTTTGTTGTTGGTGTAACGTCTTTATAAGATAAGATAAAGAAAATAAAGATATCGGAAGAATATTTTGAACGCCTGGGAGTTCACCTTCTTATCAAATCTCCTGGCCTGACGGACTGCACTGATGGATTGTAATAAAGGACTAGAGTGATGGACAGGTTGACCCATGAACTTTATAGAATGACCGATTGACTGACCGTCTCAAGCCATTGATATGTTCAATCTGTGTAACTTTGTGACGATATCTATTAATTGATTTTAGATTCCGTGTGCCCTTAATCCAGGGGCTCTCAACCTGTGGGTCGCGACCCCCTTGGGGGTCGATTGACGATTTGCCTGGGGTCGCCTAAGACCATCGAAACTATGGATTGTTATTGTCTATTCTTCTATTGCTGTATCTGTGTGTGGGAGGGGTGTCGCGTCAGAGTCGGGGATCGTAAAAAGGGGTCGACGAGCTTAAAAGGTTGAGAACCGCTGCCTTAATCTGACTCATTAAATGTAGCTTGTTTTCTTCAAATAACCACAAAAGTTGGTATTGTTTCATATTTTATGGATCTCTAATTGTTTTTATTAACGCAATGAATAGCTCGCACATCAACTGTTGGTCGACATCAAACTTCTACTTTCTGTAGCGTTTTTTATTTTTATTTTTTGACAATCTGAACTCTTAGAAAAACATAATGTAATTTTGGGTAAAATTTGTTAGTGTCTGAAGGAACTAAATAAACTGCTCTAGGCCTTTTTAGTATGGATCTTTAATAAGGTTTTATAATTTGCATAAGGTAGTTTATTAATGTGTTTTCTGATCAAATAAGAACATAAAGCTAAAATGTTATTCAACCTTGGTTAGGCCAATAATAGAATATGCATCCTCCGTTTGGGACCCCTCAACTCAAGAAAACATTAAGGAACTGGAACATACACAAAATAGAGCAGTGAGATTCATAACAAATGAATATTCACATTCGATGACTAGAGTAACACCCTTAGTAAAATCACTAAATTTAGAAAGCCTTCAGGACAGAAGACTCAAAAGTAAAGTAGCAATTATACATAAAACACTGAACCATAATCTTCAAATACAAAAACAAAATTTAATAAAATACTCTGAAAGACACAAAGATAAAGGCACATTCCTCGTCCCATATGCTAGGACAAATTTGTACAAATACTCCTTCTTAGTGCATGGAATGGGTTGCCTGAGCTAGCCAGGAAAACCAGTGACTTGGCAGAATTTAAGCCATTGGTTAATTTGCATGACTAAATGCATGACGCGTAGGACGTAATCATCTTCTTTTTTGAAGTAACGTCTGTATCATATTAGATAAGATTCGGTTGAACTCTTGTGCTGTGACTTAATTAGAATTGTTAATTCGTTACAGAAGTAACTGACACTGGTGTTTGTGGGAGTGTGTGTGTGTGTGTGTATAAAAGTGGGACATGGAGGAGGGAGAGTGTCTGAAATAAATGGCTTGGCAGAGTTGTCATTGATTAACCTGCATGATTAGTTGACCTGGGAACATGCGAGGAACATAATCATCTTCTTCTTTTTTTTTTTTTCTTTTTTTTTTTTTTGAAGTAACGTCTGTATTTTATAAGATAAAAAAAAACATTTCTTCCGTATTTGTACAATATTACAATGCCTGAAAATGCTGTTCTTCCATTGGTCAAATTTTTTTTTTTTTTTGAGGTGGAGGGGGGGGAATTATATATCTTTTTTGGGGGGGCTTACGCCTCTGTTTATGGCTTCTAGACCTTTTTTTTTTTTACTTTACCTGGCCTCATACCGTTTTGTTTGGTGGACCCCTACCGCCGAAAAAATTTTTTACAATTAATTTTTTTTCCATTAGCTTCATCAAACAAATAAATTCAATCCATTCAAAAATCCTAAATTCAGCTTTAAGTTGACATACAGTTCAAGCCAAATCACTGAAGTAATAAAACCACAAATGAATGTTTCTTAGCTACACTGTGGTTATACTGTTATAGGTTTATAATAAGGGTAAGGTGATCGGGAATTTCACTGGAGTGACGATACTATAAATAGACTATTTTAGACGGAACTAGGGAATGATGGGATATTAACAAAATAAGGAATTATGGGAAGATGACAGTTAAGTAAAAACTCACTCTTTAGCAAGCAAGATGTTAGTTTCGTATTAGGACTGTGACATTAGGACTGTGACATTAGGACTGTGTGCATTAAATTGTGTATTACATAATATTATTTTCAATTTTATAATGTCTTATCAAGTTATATATCTTGTGTGGTTTCAATGGAACTCCAGTTAGTAAAAAAGATTTCATTCTAGATCTACGTTTTCAACGAAACACCACATTCAACAATACTGTTACAGCTCAGGGTCGATACTACTTTCTACAGATCCAACTTTCTACTGATATAACTTTATACACGTACAACTGAACTTTCTATCTTCAACTTGACTTTCAATGGCTCATTGAGCCTGTTACTAGCTGAAGGACGCGACTAACTTTCCTCCAAGTTTAAACTTCATACATCTTGTTTTCTAGAATCCTAGAAACTTTTATTCTGGATACTTTGCGACCTTAATTCATGACCTCTTTCTCTGATTGGTTCACAGCTAATTAGCACGTGACTACCATGCGACCCTCTTTTAATATGATCGTTTCTAGAATGAAGAGGAATAATCTCTATATATATAATTCTCTTCTTCCCTCAACAGTTTAAACGAGAAGAAGAAGTAAAGGAAAGATCACTCTTTTATTTCTGCGGATAGTCCAAACATTTTACAAACACTAAGTAGCAGCGCCGAACTTCAGCATTGTAGGGCCATATGCAAAACGGATTTCGCGGGGCCAAGTTGGGTAGGGTAGCGGACATTAAGTGAAATTGAAGAGTTTGTATTAGAAAATTAATTCGTCTATGCATTTTATTCATTCTTTACTACGTACAGAATTACTTTACGAGCCTTGCGTGTAGCAAAGTCATATAGTATATCATAATAATTATGTTTCCTACATAGATCCCGCTCAATAGCAAGAATTACCAAATGTTTCAATCTATCTTTGAGAATTGTTGACCTCAAGTTAGTATGAGGCGCGAGAAGCTTCTTTCACATGATTACACAATTACGGCTAATGCATAATGCCGTTTTTATATATCGCGCTTAGGATTAGCATTTTCCATATTGAATGACACCCCAAAATGACTTTTTTTTTCTATATATTTCCGTATATTTTAAGGACTTTTTCGTATACTTTGCAATTTCGGGAGATTTCCAGGAGCTCCTGGTAAATGGACAAATGGTTTAATTTAATAATTTTTACACCTTTAATTAGCGCAGGACCCATGAAAGTGCGGATCCATCGGTCGCATAGGTAGCAGTGGCCGCCGGTCGACTAGTGATAAATATTTTATTATTTCTTCCTTGTTTTTTTTTAATTCAATTTTAGCTTTATCATCATAGGAATCATTGGGCCTTAGGCCGCTTTTCTATGCCTCTTTTTTGGGCTTATGTGCCTCTTTTATGGGCCATATTGCCTCTTTTGTGGGCTTTCTTTATTTTTTTAAAATATGTTTTTATTTGTAAGTTCTCATAATTCACAAGTATTAAATCATTAACAATTGAAAAGGGATTAACCTACAAATATAATAATAGTAATAGAAATATTATTTAATATCTACTACCTAACCATCCTAACCATTGAAGCCACTAAAGACAGAAAAATGATATAAGTATCCTCTACTCCAGAACAATCAACACAATACCAGATATCCCTGACCCCCAACACCCTATTTCTGGAAACCCACCTGAGCATTGTACAGGTATATGAAAATCAAACTAGATAATTCTCTACCCTAAAATCCATTATTTTTCTAAATGTCAATTCTAAGAGATTAGGATCAAACATCTTTTTTTTTATTTATTACGCAATGCATTTTAATCTGATAAAGATTTTAATTTTGTGTTATTTATAAAAAAGGATTGTTTGTTTTTTGGGTTGCGGAAATATATTAAGGAAGTGTAGATGAATGACAAACTGTAATGACTGAATATTGATCTGATTCCCCTTTGAAAACCATTTCAAAATAAAACACAAAAGTTATGAAACTATTTAAAATTGAGCTAAAGTTGTTGTTACATTTAAATAATACAATGACTTGCTTAGAGATTTCGATGAACTTATTTGTACACTCTATTTCCTGGATCCAATATATTGAGAACCATAAATGTGAACTGTTTTTTTTTTACCCTTTGGGTTAAGTCCCCTTCACTACTCGGCCATATTTACAAATATTCACACAGATTCATAAATTATAACATTTGTCAGGGTGGGATTTCAGATTAGCTATGATATTACGGTCCCGTATCCCCAGCCTGAACAGAGTAACACAAGAACCTAAAGGTAATAGTATGTAAAATACAAACATTGAATAACAGTTAGTCAACTGAACATTTAGTGAATAACAACAGTTGTCAACAGGAACAATATTTAATTATACTTAATTGTAATTTTCAAACATATTTACATGAACATCAGTATCATTGAGGTTAGCATTTGAGTAATAATTAGTCTAGTATCACACCAACAAGTTTCCGTAACACACCTTCACGATCACACTCCATCTCGGCGCCCTACAGAACCTCAACTCCCTACACCTCAACACCGATAGTTACTACACAACTCCAAGGGCAGAAAGACGACACACTTTCCCATAGCCCAAAGCCTAACACCCCTTACAAGGGGAACCAGAAAACCAGCTACCCAGCTCACAAAAGCAGCTCTCTCTCTCTTGCGGAAACTAAGGATGACGTAAACACACACACACACAATATTCTAGACAACAAAACGCACTTAAAAGAAACTACTTCCTATACGCTAAAACACCAATATTAAATGCAAAGAAAACTTCAAGCGCGCACGACAACATTCACCATTGATTTACCAAAAGAGTTAGGTCATAGTGCTTCTGTTGCAGAGTTAGGTCATAGTGCTTCTGATGCAGAGTTAGGTCATAGTGCTTCTGATGCAGAGTTAGGTCATAGTGCTTCTGTTGCAGAGTTAGGTCATAGTGCTTCTGTTGCAGAGTTAGGTCATAGTGCTTCTGTTGCAGAATTAGGTCATAGTGCTTCTGATGCAGAGTTAGGTCATAGTGCTTCTGTTGCAGAGTTAGGTCATAGTGCTTCTGATGCAGAGTTAGGTCATAGTGCTTCTGGTGCAAAGTTAGGTCATAGTGCTTCTGATGCAGAGTTAGGTCATAGTGCTTCTGATGCAGAGTAAGGCCGCTTAGTGCTTTTTTTTAGGCAGAGCTACCTCTTATTCTAATGAAGCATATTTTTTTTTAGTTTTCCTATCAAGCCCCTATTAGTTCTCCGGCGCTATAACGTTTATTTTCAACAACTGTTGCGACTGCAGGAATCGCTGTGCGCCCCAAGGATCTGTCTGGATGGCTGCCAGGCCGTGTGGTAAGCGTGCTGGAGTGTCGTTCCATCGTCTCGATTGTTCACGGTTCATACCCTGCCCGTTGTCACCCCATGCCGTCCCGCGGTAGGTTCGGGCTAGGAAGTAGATTATCTTCAACTCTGAAGGAGCATACGAAACAGGTATAAAAATTTTATAAAACAAACAGCTAAAGTCTTCCAAATCTGGAACTCAATGCTTATCTTAGTGTTGTCATGCAGCGAGTGTTTTTTTAAATCCTTTTTTTTTTTTCAAAATGACCTCTTGCACACACACACACACATGCATTACATTGTTAAAATACTTTACAAAGACAGAAGAATCTCAAGAGATCTGTCCCGGAACGAGTAATGTATTTCACAATGATAGCTGTTGATTTAGTTATGCCGTCCTGTTTTTGTTCCGAGTTTGTTCACACCTCTGTTACATGTTAACTTTTTACTTCTGGCTCAATGTGCTTAAACACTCAAAGAACCCTTACAATTTTACTTGAATCATCTCCAGTTGCTTGTTCTGTTTAAAGCAATGCCTTAATTCCGAAGAATGAGGATAATTGGGTACTTCATATGACCACGCTGCCCCATTCTGGAATTGTTCTGTTTATAGAATGTACAAATCCATGTATTTTTTTTTTGTCTTAATTAAAACCTAAAATAAATACCTAAAGCCATATGTATCGATCATATAGAAATTGCATCTGGCATGCGGATGAGCCAGCGTAGTCTTCTCTGTGTCAGATGAGCATAGATGCAGTGCATATCGGTCAGTTTCAAAACGTCATGAATGGAGATACGATCCCTCCACGAGATGCACATTAAGCGACGCAGGCAGCGTACTTGAATATTACTTACTCTATGTATGTTGGCCAGATCTCCATACCATAATGAAGGGTGCTCACTGCACAGAAATTCTAGACTAGGATTTCAGTTGCCGTGGTCAGTTTGGCATTTTCCCAGACACGCTTGGAGAGTTCTGCGATTGCTGCAGAAATCTTTCAGGATCTTTTCGTCAGTTGTAACTACTAATATTTTTTATCACATTTTTAATATGTTCATCAGTATTCAACTCTTTTCCTCACTATTCAACTCTTTTTCTCACTATTCAACTCTTTTTCTCACTATTCAACTCTTTTCCTCACTATTCAACTCTTTTCCTCACTTTTCAACGATTGTGTCATCCCTTTTCAACACAGTTTCAACACTTCTTAACAAATTATAGACATATTCCTTTCCATTGTTCATCACCCTAATCACCATTGGTTAAAAATGTGATCCTCATACAGATTTTAAAAATTTAAAAGACCCCCACCACCACCCGCCTCCGTTCCTTTTTCCTCATCCTCCCTCACTCCTCCCAGTATTTTCTTCTTGTAATCTCGTCTGCAGTGTTGTTGTAGTGGTTTGTTTACTTCCGGTCATTGGAAGCACCACTACTTCGCTTGTGCTCACCCCCCTGTGTCCAGGCATTTCTCCGTAATTCTCTCTGTGTTCTTGTCATGCCATTGAGTGCTATCCGCTAGGCGAGACAGGTTTGCATTGGAAAGGCTATTTGTTTTGTCAAGTATCGTTTGATTTTTAATTCTGTAAAGCATTTTCCCAAATCGCTTCCATCGTGAACTGACAAACTTGCGATGCTCTTAATGAAAACACTTGGCGGTGAAACATCGCTTGGAAGACAAACGAGCAAAGTAAACTAAACTGTCAACATTTCAATCATTGTGTAGGAAATTAAAAGATTTGGAAATATTCTTCAAACGCGATAAAAGCACACATAAATATGAACATAGTTCTTGCCCCCCCCCCCCTCCGCGATCCCATCCTTGGGCATAACATCCTCTATGTCGAAGGTGCCTCCTTGGAGGACCGTCGCAAACTTTACAGCTTTGACTCGAGTTGTGTTTCTGCTGAGCGCCTAAAGGCAACTCGGAAACTTTTTTCCCCAGCTATCCCCCCCCCCCCCAACATATCTACAAAAATGATTGGACGGTTGGACCTGGAAGCACTTAGCATGTTATAGGAGCCTGATTGTCGAATTATTCAAAATTAATGAAAATTATTATAAAAAAAAATAATTAAATTTCCCCTCTTTCATAACTTGTGGTCTATAGCGTAGATGATTTAAAGGTCATCTGTTTCGGTGGCCTACTGTTAATGAGGGTGTCATGTGGCCACCACAACGGCCAACCACATTTTGTCCAACTAATGTCAAGTGGAGGAGCCCAAAGATCCCGAAATTAAAAATCCTAGTCTTTACCAGAATTCGAACACCGGACCGCCGGTTCTGACGCCAAACGCTTTATAGCTCAGCCACCGCGACTCCTATAATTATTATAATAGCATATAATAAAAATAGTTATAACTGTATTAATAAAAACAATAATTAAAATAACAGCAATATTTTAATAGTAATAATAATAATAATTCTAAGCTTTGAGAATAACAGACTATACAATTAAAATAACAATATACCAATAACCTTTCTCCTTTCAGCCTAGGGTAAAGTGACCATGACGCGCCGCAGCCACTTTCGAGGCCTTAAACATTCCTAAAGGGATCATCTGTACTTCTCCGAGGACAGTTGTGCTGCCAACTACATTAACAGAAAATCCCTTTGCTGACAACGTAAAAGTGACTCGAATGAGTTTCTAAAATATTAAAAGAAAAAGGTTAATTTTAATCCAGTAGACTTACCGTTCAGTGAAATATACGACAACTCCGCAACCATCATTGACATCTCAGTACCACCATAGTCAAAACATAAGTACACCTGAAAGGGAAATAATACGAATAGTACGAAGATTATTGACGAATACAGTATTTACGCAGAGAAATAATGAACATAATATGAAAACCTAAGATTGGATATTAAGCGACTATGGAAGTTAACTAAAATAATAATATACCTTGAGGTCATTTCAGCCGAAGGGATAGTGATAATCGACACAACCATGTCGCAAAATTAATACACCAACACTTGACTTTGACACATAGTTTGATTGATCAATAAAGATACTCTTCCATATTAAAAATACTGACCACGGCAACTTCAAAAGTCTACTGATCACTTTTTATACTGGGATAGGCCTATTATGAATGACAAAACGCAATGATATGCTATTTATTGATTTAAAAAAAGACAAAAAAAAAAAAAAAACGCTAGCATCATTGACATCGCCGTACCACTAATCATAATGTAAGAAAACCTGACATGGAAAAACAAAGAAAATATGGGAACATAGGCTTGGAGTTTTGGCGTTTATGGAAGTTATCTAAAATAGCAATATACTTCATTGTTATATCAACTGTGATGGTAATAACAACTGACCTCACAGATACCTTCAAGGCCCTTCGCATTCCTAGGAACATTCTCGTCGCCTGTCAGAGGGCGGTACTGCTGCAGACCTGCCACATCACTAGATAATTCCTCAGTAGAAACAGTAAAAGAGAGTGCAATGAATTTTGTTTCTCTTTAACGAAACTCGACCTTGGCAGTATCATATTATAACATGACTGATTTATACTAATTGATACAACTATGCTTAACATAAGCTTTTTTTTGTTTTTGTTTTTTTATATTTGTATATATTTTCTTGTTACCGGTACTTCACTTATTAACATGTATTTAAATAACCTGCTGGTTAAGTAAAAGAAATGAAGTGCCTTCCGAACCGTAACTGGAATTTTCAATTTCAGGAATTTTATGACGCCTCTAAGTCCACCCGACTCTAATAGGTACCTGACTTGAACTTGAAAAGTTAAGGCTGCTGAAGCAGAATTAGGTCTGCTCATTGTTATATATACCGAGAGGATAATAACAACTGATCTGACAGCTACCTCCAAGGCCCTTAAAGGTCCTAAGAACATTCTCGTTACTTGTCTGATGGCGGTACTGCTGCGGACCTTCCAAATCACCTGAGATGAGCTCCAATTGGTGGGAAGGCTGGAAGTATCAGTCCTCCCGTAAAGCCTTGGCGAGAAATCCTGTTGTTAGGCGTAGTGCCTTCTTCCACATCACCAGAGTGTCTCAGTCAATACTGTTAAAGGGACCGCAATGAATTTTGTTTCTCTCTAACGAAGCTCAACCCTGGCAGTGCCTGGGAATGAATATTAGTTTATCACATAATATTAGTAATAGGCCAGTCTTTAATTGAGAAAGGCGTGCTACTTCTTTAGTCCAAGCTAGAATTAGTCATTGTATTGGTCTCGTTATGGCTGGGCCTGTTAATCCTTTTGTTGTTGTTGTGGAGGCTGATGCTGTTGTTGTTTTTTTAACTATCGGATTAAGTTCCAATCCAGCATGTGCTGGTTAGCCAAGAGCTTGACGTCATCTGTACCACCTGAGCTCGACAACAGTCTGCCTCTTCTTCATCTACTACAGGGGTTCTCAGCCTGTGTGTCGCGATCCCTTTGGGGGGTCGATTGACGATTTGCCATGGGTCGCCTAAGACCATCGAAAATATGGATTGTATTTTGTCTATTCTTCTATTGCTGTGTGTGTGTGTGGGGGGGGGTCGCGGCTGTGTGGGGGATTGTAAAAGAGGGTCGCCAAGCTTAAAAGGTTGAAAACCGCTGTTCTACTAACATGTCAACAGCGGTAATTTGTTCCGAGCATCTGACAGTCTAGAATTGAACACCTGTCGCTCAGTACTTTACTTCTCAAGTTACCTGAAACCTTAAGAGAATCGGATCGAATTTTCAGCGATCTGATTTTTTTTTTTCACTCTTGAACTTGGAAGAGTCAATTTAGTTAACTACCCCCCTACGCCACCACTTTCATTGAAATGTACTTTAGTTGTTTTGTTTTTTTTTGTTTTGTTTGGGGGGGGGGGGTTGGAATGTGGTTGAACAAGTTATAACACTGGTCAAAACTATGTTGTTGTTGTTGTTTTTAATATGATATAAAAGTGACTATAAAATAAATCAAAGCTTATAGAATGTTTCTTGTTGTGTTACAGCACACTGTCACGTAAC
This sequence comes from Biomphalaria sudanica, assembly GCA_036873155.1. Taxonomy (NCBI): domain Eukaryota; kingdom Metazoa; phylum Mollusca; class Gastropoda; family Planorbidae; genus Biomphalaria; species Biomphalaria sudanica. The sequence goes on from JAZGLO010006660.1 coordinate 1,050,151, forward strand.
GGAAGCGTGCACGCCCACTTCGAATAACAGATTAATTATTATTGTTTCATTGGTTGAATGTTTGCATCACAAAGTCATGGCGGCATGTTTCCATGAAATTCCATGCCATAAAAGGAGCGGTTGAGAAATTCCACGCGCGCGAAAGGGGATTGGTTGGTTCCAAAAGGCAGGAGGACGGAAATGGTAAAGATATTCTAAAGGGATACTTCAATAATTCGGGGACTTGAAGGGCGGTACTAAAAGTGTTTATTTAAGCTGCATTGTACATTTACAAAGTGTGTATATTATTATTGGATTCCTAGTTCCAGGATAAAAGATGCGTATTTTTAATTGTAGATGTTTTGAATTTGTAATTGGCATTTGTATCTCCGGCATTAAGATATTGTTTGAATGTTCAGTCATTTGTTTAAAATGATAGAAGTATACGAAGTAAAACATTAGAAATGCATTGTCTTATCCAGACAGTCTCATCGTAACATCAACCAAACACATCGTGACACTCAGTCTCAAAAGTATCGTCGTCATCTGGCACTTAGTTTACATTTCCATATTAATATACGTATTTTTATTTCAATGTGTTTATACTGAAGCTGAGGATTTTTATGGTGATTGGTCTTTGTACTTGCCAGATGACCTTCATTTGCTCTATAGAGCGTAAGCTCTTTACTTTTTTTTTTAGGCCATCAAGGTTGGGGTCCTGATGATATATAAAAATATGTATGAAGATACTGATACATTCAAACGCTGTATAAAACAAAATGAATATTTCTCCTAACACTTTGACATTTTGTGGGTATAATTAACTCTTTCTCTCCGTAATTATTTACCACATTCTGGTGAAATCAACGCTGGTATCGTCAGATAGGAGAGAAAGAGTTAATGCAAACTTTTTAGGATGTTCATACCAAAGTTAATCACATTAATTACAGCAATTCGCATTTTTTAAAATTTATTTTGATATATAAGATTCGGTGTACATCTTTACAGTAATTGATTACATTAAGAGAGAAAAAGAAAAGAAAGCGATAAGGAATAATGTGTATGTGAGTTGGGAGATGGCTAAAATTAGAAGCTAAAAGAAATACCATAGGATAATTAGAAAGATAATGAAATCAATAGACTAAGGAAATGGCGTCAAGTATTCTATATCGCAACATCACTTTAAACAACTGTTTAGTACAAATTACTCTGCTACACGCGGAGAAGCTTCGAAATTTAATTATACATTACTAAACAGGTTCGTTATAATTATTAATTGTTATTTTCTTTTTTAAATTAATAATTTCTTTATTTTTTCTGTTCCTCTGATACACCAAAACCATACACCAAATAATAATAATAACACTAGTAGACTAACAATAATAAATCTGTGCGATTTAAAGATATTTGTAGCAGTTGTTTATTGTTAAGCTCAAGTTCATGCTTTTAGCTTTCTCAATACGCTATGATCCAATCGCTTGTCTGGACCAGTTAGGAAATTTGGGGGTGGGGGGGGGGAGAAAGAAAAGCGTTTTTTAGTGATCCCATTTTAAATATAAAAAAAAAGTAACGACCTGAATTCAGAAACGTATGTGCTAAAGCACCCACAGCTACCTAAAGTCAACACACTAACGCCTGTGCCTGGAAAGTGCTTATGAAAATAGAACATTTAATATCTATCTATTGTTAAACTTTTCTCTTTATAAAGTATTCATCTTATACCACCTTAACAGTCAAGTACAGTTTCTTGTCCTTGTTCGAGATACCAAACAAAATAATTAATTACCAATAGTTACGTAATTTTTTTTTTAATTATTGTTTTTTTCAGGTAAAAGAAACAATTGTTTTAAATTTCAGCTTGATCCGAGTTTGGGTGTGGAAGAAATACCGTGTACAAACTTTTTACCAGATAGACAGTGCGAGCTGATTTAAGCTTTTTTTTAAAAAAAATTCCTTGTATGTCTACGTCCTTTTTTACTATGTAGCTGCATAACATCTACATCAGAATAAATAACATCAGTCATTATCTGTTGTTTTTCTGGTTAACGGACAACGGAATATTTTTGTTTTGACAAATTCGAAGTGAAATGCCGAGCCTGTCAAATTATTCTATGGAGAAAAAAAGAAAAAAAAAGGAAAATAATTGCAGAGGACATTGAACTTGCTTCATTTATCCGACGATCCAACTAAACAACGATGATGACCTAACTAAGACTCACGGGTCATTAGTGGCCCGTAACGCATATGCCGTCCGGCTCCTCCAAGATTACGCTAGCAGTGAAAAATATGGTTACAGAGGACCATTTCCCTAGGTATTTACAATTACTTTTATCGTCAATGCGGTTTGTGACAAATTTGGCCCTCAGGCTGAACATTGTTGTGTACCGCTGAGCTATTCCCATTCAACAAAAGTCAACACAATTTTTGTAAGTCTGTTTAAAAGTACGCAGTTCCCCGTCTTTTGTGTTCTGCTCTTTGGTAAGTGCACCCGACCTTTGACCAGATGAACAGAAAGGATCAATGCAATGAATGCAGTGTACTTTATGGACGAACCAAAGCGAGGCTCGTCGATCCCCGTGGCTCGATCTGATGATGATGATGATGATGCTGATGCCGCGCGTGCGTTTCTCTTGACCTTTGACATGCATATGAACTGAGGCGTGAAACTAATTTGCCGGGCAATATGATTGCGTACTTACATTAGAGGAGTAAGATAATCACCACACACCACACTCAAATACATTCACACACGCATACTCTCACACACACGCATGCGCACACACTTACAAACAAATTCACACACTCCCAGAAAAAAATTGCATCACTTCTCGTCTCTTTCTGTCCATCGCTCTTAGTTCAGTCTGCCCCCCCCCCTTCCCCCGTACCACACTTGAGTATGCATCTCTGCAGCATGGAAATCGTGGGTACCGTATCGCTCCATCACCTTCAACACTCGGGGCGCTTTATCTACTTCATCTACCCGGCAATCGCCCCACCACTTCCCTCCCTTTCTCCACACACACACGCACGCACACAGACACACACACACACTCCAGCTTAAACCGCATGATGATCACCGGTTGGGGGGGCGGCAGGGATGTGATCCAGTCTCTCCTGGTGAATGCGCTGGTCCATCGGTCCGCCCGGCCTCATCAATGGGCCATTAGCTCTAACACGGTGGCTGCCCAAGTGGGTAAACATATGCAGATGCATTTAAATACGCATTTTGGATGCTTGCGCATTTCTTGAAAGGCTGATATCTCTCTCTCTGCTTCAGATTGATATTACAAGACAGAAACAAACATTTAAAGAGATGTCTCCACGACATTTTTCTAAGAATGTTTCAGCACCCTAGTTACCTAAATACACATTTTAAAAAAATAACCCACCAATAACACATCAATCCTTTAAATACTTCTCTCTACTAAAAACACTTTAAATTCTGTGACTTAAACTAATCGGAGTAATGTGCTCTTTGTTTACGAGTTCATTCATTATACAAATCAAAGTGTAAGGAATATGTATGCATGTATGTACTTTAGGAAATTAAAACCGTTTTACCAATCCTAATAAGACTAGGCATGAACTTTCCTTAGATAATAGCGGTGATCTTACGATATATAAAGCTGCCCTGCAACAAGAGTGTTTATTAATTTGATATTGATTTTAACTATTTTAACCGCATAGATACCTTTTATAATAGAACTAAACAAAAAAACATTTTTAAAAAAACGAATAAAAAGAATTTTTAAAAAGCTAGTTTCTAATATTTTATCTACATTTAAAAAAAATCAATATTATAGAAAAGAAGAGGAAGTGACATGAATGGGTGGCGATATAAGGGAGTAAAAAAAAACATGAGAAGTGGAAGATTGAGAGACATTTTAAAACCTGCAAAATACGAAAAAAAAAAATACATTAAAAGAAAAAAAAAAGCTTTTATTTATTAAGTGTATGAATAAGTTCGGATCAGTCATGAAATTAAATTTGTAATTAGCCTCAGACGACAATCTATAAAGAAGACTAATTCAGCTTATACCACCACTTCAGCCAAGTACTATTTCTTTCCCTTGTTTGAGATATCAACCAAAGTAATTACCAATAAGTTGTAATTAGTAAGTTTTTTTTTTTTTTTTAAATTGATTCTTCTATTGTCAGGTGCTTGATCCGAGTTTGGATGTCGGAAAAATAATGTGCACAAATATCTGGCCCGACAGACACACAGACAGAGTTGATATAAGCTTTGTAAATAATTGAGATGAAATGGGCAATGTCGAGGAGGCTAAATAAAAAGTCCACTTAGCAACTCTGGGTTTAAAGGTAGAAGACCAGAAGAGTAGAAGTCAATCCTCGTAGGAACTCTACTCTACTAAAGTAATTAGTTCATTTTGCATGATTTCGTTTGTAGTTGCAAATTTGTCATAGAGAGGAACCCCCCAACCCCACCCCAAGCCTGATTACTTCCTCCGTATTGATCTAATTTTGTGCTGCAAAAAGTATCAAATTGCTGTTAAAATATAAATCGCATGAATACTTCTTATACACTGTACACCTGAGTTATTAATACTTTTCTACCATCGATTGTATCTCCAATGACTGACAAAAAACAATTACTTCCCTTGTTCTGTCTACCTATGGAAAGCTTATGTAGTACTTCGCCTAATGCAGCACGCTCTCTACTCTATCAGTTAGGTATATATAAAAATTCTTTAAATATTGTTTTAACATACGAGGCTGTGTTTTTAGCCGTCCACACACAGACACAGACAGACAGACAGACACACACACACACACACACATATATATATACACATACACACACATACATACATACATACATATATATATATATATATATACATATATATATA